>OZ007576.1:55720003-55727503 GCA_963931925.1 Onchidella celtica
TCTGGACTAGAACTAGATCTAGACTAGATCTATGCTTGGTGTTTTTCTTTCAGATTTTGCATTCGTGGCTAAAAGTCTCAGTAAACTCTGATTAACCTTACGCTAATTGTTTCTGTGACGTGAACTTTCATGGATAAATGAGTAGTCGATTCGCCACTTCCGTGCTAACAAATCCTCCAGTCGTGTAGAACATCCCATAATTTCTACGCTACCGCCGGCAGTTGAAGTTGACAAAATGTACGAGGAATTTGGAAGTAATCAGTGTTGTTTTTATCTCTAATCGTGGTCATTTTCCTCGTTTTCTTCTTCGAATGCCTTTCTTCGTTTATTTTAAGTTTGTTTTTAATTGGTCTTGGGAGCTGGAATATTTGAACCTACTAGAAATGGCGCGTGAGAAATTTTTTGTCTCAACGATTGAATAGAAAGGCCAAAAGGTTTTTTAGTTGTTTTTTTTTTTTCGGTATTTTGTCTTTTTGTTTTAACCTTTGCCATGAATTTCTGGCGCTTCACTCTGGTCAAACAATTCAGTTGTGGTGGGGGGGGGGGGGGGGGGGGGAAGGAGTGTTGGAAAGAGACATGGTGTGTTCGCGTGAGCAAACGTTGCGATCTTTCTAGGTTTTACCATCTGTCTATCCAGTCGTCTGACCATCCCCTACCGCCATCCACCTATCCATCCATCCATCCATCCATCCGCTTGTCCAGCCAGCCATCCATCCTTCCGTCTGTCCATCCATCCATTCATCCATTCATCCAAACATCCACCCGTCCTTCCACCTACCCATCCTTTTATCCATTCGTCCGTCTGTCCAACCATCTATCCATCCATCGTTTATCATCCATCAATCCATCTATTCATCCATCCATCCTGCTTGTCAAGCCAATCAAATCTGAGCCGATATGTCTCCATCAGACTGCAAGTTAACCTGAACACTAAAACGTCTTGTCTCTAACTCACACATGAAAATACCACCTTTTCCCACTCACTAGTGTAGAAACTGTCGTAATGAAAGCTGAGTGAAATACTTGAACAGGGAATGTGTTCAGTTGTATTAGCCTCAAACCTACTGAGTCATAAATCTGTTGCACATTATACAGGTTGTCTAAAAGAAATGTGCACACACTTTGAATATTTATTTATCTAATGTCCATCAAGACGCATCCAAGACTTCCCCCCATCGTTCCCTAAGACTGTGCTAACTCAGAAATTTGCGAAGTCGAATTTTATGTAATAATGTTCAACTCCATTCAAAGCTACATCGAATGATCTTAGTTCTAGACTCTCAAGCCGAAAAATAATCGAACAGCAAACTTTCAAAAAGTCATCGTTACTAGATAGACCAGTTGTGCTAAAATAAAGCAGTCTTTTGCTTCTCCTGAAAAGTTGCCAAAACCAATTACTACAGTTTCTGGGAGCGGTGACGATTTATAATTCAAACTGAAGAGGACAGATGTGTTGGTAATTGGGTTATCGCGTGTCTTCAAACTATTGGCCGTTTTAGGCAAGACATTGATGACAACGCAGTTCAATAAAGTTGTAAACAACTTTAAGCAGTTCATCTGTGTGCGTATATTTGGGAGCACCCCGTATGTGTGGCACGTGTAATAATGAATAGTTCTCCCCTCTCTGGTCTGACCAAGAACTTACTGATCTGTCCATCTTTTAACAATCGATCGTCAGGTATTTTCCATATTGTTGTATGTGCATTTTTGACTTTTCCAGAAAATGAGGATTGAAAGTTTGAACACTTGTATTCAATCAGAGGACAACATGACGTCACAAACAGATACCTCGAAAAGTTTTTAACCGATTTGAATTACGTCACCTATACATCATGAAATTAGGAGTGACAGAACCACTTTCATGACAAAATCTCAAAATCGGCAAAATGTCGCATACAACATTATGGCAAAAACCACACGATATATTTGTTTTGAATACGCTAGCGAGTGCATAATTTTAATGGAAACAAAATGGCGACATGTTGTAATTTTGCCGTTATAGCAAAATACAGTTATTTACACTCCGCTGAGCTCGGTGGAAGTCGGTGAGGCGTGACACGAGCATGCTTTCATTTGGACAAGTGTATTTAACTTAACGATGGAGTCATAGAACAGAGAACAGCTGCTGGTTTCTATCTAAAATATTCTCTGGTTTTAGTTGTTGTTTTCTACAGTATTACAATCATGGCCGTTGTGTAACAGTGCTGACCTTGATAGTGACTGACACAGAATTTACTCACCTCCTTTTTCTTTAGCACTTTTTGTAGATTGATGAACTCAGCTATTCTGGATAAAACGGGCCCCCCCCCCCCCCCAACTTAGACTGAGCACTCGGTGTGAGCACAAAAAGTGTTACACAGTAAAATATTGCCAAGGATAACTGTGCACTACATCCTGGGCTTCGCATTTTGAGAAAATTAATGTTCTACGAGATATCGAAAAGTATTTGTCATACTGTTGTATGCGACATTTTGCCGATTTTGAGGTTTTATCATAAAAGTGTATTCTCTCACTCCTAATTTTATTCTGTACAAGTGTCATTCCAATCGGTTCAAAACAAAAGTTTTTGTGATGTAATGTTTTATGTGTCATAGCCCTTTTGTCGACCAAACTTCAACCCTCATTTTCTCGAAAAGGCAAAAATGTACATACAACGACATGGCAAATACTCGACGATATACTTTAAAATAATGCACTCCGCCAATACCGACATTTTCACGACTTCGCTGAGAGATTTTCAAGGGGATTTTACCTTTAAGATTTCAGGTCTTGATCGGCAGATTCAAATTGCAAGGCTGAGTGTCCTAGTTGTACGATACTTTTGGTATCAGTGGATCTTTGCGATGAAATGCTCTTAAATTCGAATGGCGTTTCTTTGTTGTTGTTGTTGTTGTTGCTATTATTGTTTTTGTTGTTTGTCTGCGTCCTCACCTCCATTTTAATTTTTTATTAGCTTCTTCTTCTCCTACTGCATTTTCTACTGGCAGTTTGGAGGAACTTAATTTTGACATTTTGGTGGTGGACATTATTTTCATTTCGCCGTATTTGAGATCGAGATGTAATCTCTCATGTCTATAGACATTTTATATCAATGATTGTACTGCCCAAAAATTCATTTATATTTGCTAATAATTTCGATAACCCCTTCCCTGTTTTGTCCGGAACCGTTCCGGGCTGTCTTATCTCACGTTACTGCCATGTGCCCGGAACTGTTATGGGCCTAGTTGATATGCATTTCTTGGGTGATCCTATGGAGGCAATTCCCGAATTATCATTGTTTTGTAATTCCCAGTTGGTTCCCTTACTTACTTGTGTCATTTATATGTATTTTGTAAGCGTGGGATTTATGGTGTGTAATTTTTTAGATTTTCTTGTTTTGTCCTCTTTTGCACATGGCATATGAGTGGAAATCTATATGGCAGGCAAGGGGTTAAGGAGAGGTTCTTGTTTTTTCCTTTTTATCTACCACCGCCCATCAAAACATCTTCTTTGATCTCACCCTGTCTGTCTGTCTGTTTGTCTCCTCCTGTAATGACTCGTAACATTAGATAACTGGCGCAGTCAAAAATCCTCTCCTCATCTTCAAGTCTTTGTTGAAAACTTAATCATCTTTATCGCATAGGACCGAGAGAATGTTGTTATTAGTCTTTGGAAAATATCCCAGAACAGTTGTTGCTAAAGTTGTAGTCAATTTACTGCCAACTGTGATAATACCAGAGGATCATTATTTTATTGTGTGTGTGTGTTTATTCTCTTTCTTGTGCGTGTGTGTTTATTTTATTTTTTGAGGTAGTTGAAGTCGACAACAAATAAACATAAAGAGCAAAAGTTGGCCGTGTAAAAAAAATAAAAATAAACGTGCAGTAATAGCCATGTCACATCAATTCTGTCTGTCTGTGCACGGGGAAAGGAAGGAAAACACAAGAGCTGGCGGACGTATTGGGCATTTGCAGAAGAACACAGCTATATGTGAGTGTGCATGAGAAAACCCGGTATAAGACGGCAGAGCTGATTTTGAGAAAAACGGCTTTGAAGTGAAAATATGGGTCCGGCACAAACTTCCAACTTGGCTGTTGTTTAGGGGACCGTGGCATGTTACAGGGTAAAGGGTAGATGAGCAGTGAACACTACTCACTATGATCTCTATAATTGCTTAGTTATTAGACTACGGTCTCCTAACAGCAATCACTCCAATATTACTTGGTTAATTAGCTATTGCCACTTATAGGATTAAATGCCGTTTTCTCAAAATCTTGTTTTAGGGGGGTCATTGTCTTCAATTTATCAGAAATGTCTTGTCTTTTATTATATGTACAGAACTCAAAATGTCATGTTGCCGACTTATGCCGGGTTTTCTCATGCACACTCACATATCTGTTTCAGAAAATAATTATACTACTCAAGTCGTCTTAGCAGAAAATATCACCGGAACCCAAAAAAAATGCGAGAGAACTGACCAGGGTTTACTGTGCACGCAGACAATAAATTATTGGAAAGTGTGTGTTTGGGGGAGGGTGGGGGAGATGGGGTAATAACATCTTATTGATTAAATCAGGACTATCATGGCTAGAGATATCATTCGTTGGCGCAGGAGACGTTAAGCTGTGTGTGTAGGGGTGGAGGGATGCTACAGGTTACGCTAGTGCGGGACAGTTTGACTCAGGGGGCTGACGTCATGAGATAATCTAAGTTGAATTCAGTGGCAAAAAAGAATTATTACCGGAGATAACCTGACGTGAACCCAGTTTCTTGTGGCAAGCTCTGCATGAACGAAGATTATCTGGGCAAACCGATTAGGTCGTACATTGCACAGATCCAATGAGGACTTTCTCCATTTGGCTGGACGATGTCAAACCTTCCCGTGTACATGGATTATATTTGATGTATTATATAGATGTGTACTGGTACATAATGTGTATCATCGTGCGACTTTACTTCTTGTCTGTTCTATCTCCATGTTCTGAAAAACTGGAGATCTTTAAGTATGTAGAAGAAATATAACAAAGGCACGCTTTAAATTTGACACTTGTTTAAAGTGCGTTGTGGCACTTAAGCTGTTTCACCGTTTTGATTTATTCTAACTCCTTTTCATAAAAGCTAAAGCCGCAAATGTTAAACGTCAAATTTCTCAGTTGTGTAAAATGTGGAGTTGGAGCAAACAACAACTAAAGTCGGGATATCATATCGTTTCATTAGATCAGACAAGCTGTCTATTCTGTTGGCACTTATGCCCCTCCCCCCCCCCCTCCCCCGCCCCCTCCCCCGCCCCCATCCCCACTCCCGAAATTCCTCCCTTGTTGGGCGACAAGCAAACAGTGATAATCCACTACATAATGCATGGTTAGTACACACCCCACACCCCCCCACACACACATATACATACATACACACACTTGCTGTGTGTAGATCGGTATCAGTTTGGGTTATATAGCGGGACATGATTGTTTGGGAGTCAAGTAAATGTGGCTTGCTAGTGCTCGCTTCAAACATCATAGACAGAAGTGCGTGTGGCCTGCGGCTGAGTGGACAGAAATTCACAAAATTGATAAAAGAAACTAAATTTTGTTGTTGTTGTTGTTGTTGTTGTTGTTGTTGTTGTTGTTGTTGTTGTTGTTGTTGTTGTTGTTGTTGTTGTTGTTGTTGATAGTCTAGGCTCGCGCATGCGATTTTGCTACTGCAACACGACAGCAAGTTGTGGGCACTAAGGCTTATAGTTGTTACGTTTGTGTTTCAGCTCAGTTGACTGTGATGTTGCAAGTAGGACGGGCAGAGCGACAGTTGTACATTTTATGACGGACATGATTTTTTAGCATGAATGTCTCACTTTCACACACCTGAGTGTGTTCACGATCACAGATTCACTCACAGATCAACGCCTCTCACTTAAACAAAATATTGCCAAAATGCGGAATTCACAGAACAAGTCTGCACCGTATAAATGAGAAAGATCTTTCTTCACAACAGTGTCTTTCCATTTAATAAGAACATAATCTATATCGTGAACTTGAAAGGATGAGTCATAAATTCATGATGAATGTATTATAATTTACTCTTAAATTTACTTGTCGTTTCAGACTTTTCGTGATTCTCTTCAAATCCCGACAAATCCCGGACATCCGGCACACAGAAAGTGACAAACACGTCAACTTTTGGACTTGCCAGGAATTCCCGGAAACCTGTAGGAACTGCGGACGCGACGTTCCCAGCGAAAGATCTGCAGACCAACAGAAATATACAACCATTCAGAACTGGTTGAAGATCCAGCATTGCAGTTTTGCCAGTGTGAACTTCCATCGGCACCTTTTTTGCATTCCACAATATGAACCAGTTCATGGGTCCAAGATAATGATCTGTAGCAGTGAAACCATTCCCTCCTCACGTGAAAGATCTTTCTCACTATGATCTTGGTTTATCCTAAAACTGTTAGATCTCCTGTCCAGTTTTTGCTTTCTACAAAGCATTTCCCACACTTTTCTTAACACGGCGTTTTGTCTAGACCAATGAATTTGGGGTCGTGCAGGAACACAATTGGCGGACATGACAACGTCAGACATTGCAAGAACACGTAAAAAAGGTCCGGATATCGTTTTCAAACATCGCCATGGCTTCCAACAGCCCAGGGAACTATTATAAAACGCACCACGTGATGGAAACGGCCAATGATGGCGGCTTCTTTCCGGCTCAGGGTGCGCGGAGTAATTTCCACTTGGGCGGGGCCAACAGCATGCAGCGTGATGCGTCCTTTGGACCCAAGGATTCTGGGTATTACGTCAACACCAGCGACGGAGCCAGCACGTGCAGCAGCAGTACCACGGAGGCTGGAGACGGGGAGGCGGGGACTCTGTTGGTGCTGGAGCCGAAGTCCCTCCGGAGTTTCACGACCAACGACGAGTATTTGTACGCCATGACCGAGGATCTGGCGGACTGGTTCGCGTGTCTGTACCAAAATGACGAAATCACGGCGGAGAACTTTTTTCAGGTGCTGGAAACTGGAGTACTGCTCTGTAAACATGCCAACAAGGTGAGCGTCTTCTGATATTTTGATACTTTGATGCTGTCCCATTAACCCTCTCGGTCTAGCCGTGGTCGTCCACACTCTTTAAGGTATAGTATAGCCGTTACTGACCTGGCGTGTCGTAAAATCCAGATGTTCTGAAACAAAGAAAACCCCAAAACCTCAGGTTTCAACCTTGGCGGACCTACATTTTATAGGCCCTGAAGCTTGAACTGTTACGTGGCCCTTCCCAACAGCAACAATAGGCCAACACCCAAAATTCTCCCATTAAAAAAACGTTTCTCCAGGCACCCGAGGGGATTTGGGACCCTAAAGCCTAAACTTCAGTGGTTTCATAGTAGATCTGCCACTGGCTGGTCACACCAGTTGATTGTTTAGACTAACCGTTTAAAGGTCCATCGAAAAACAATGAAAAATATAATATGTCTTATGACTTTGTTGAACGAAGGCAAGCCCTAAAATAGAAATGCGCATGTTTATTGACG
>OZ007576.1:55730003-55777503 GCA_963931925.1 Onchidella celtica
CTCTCTGGCTGAACCTTAGCCGACACCCTCGCAGCCGGAAGGATCTGCATGGAGTGGAGTAAACCCAAAGATGGCTTCGCTTATATCTTCTGCAACCCCCAGCCAACTGCTCAAATTTGATTGGTGCATCCATTTCGAGCTCAGCTCGCAGTCTATTAATAGTAACAGACAAAGTTAAATTAGGATGTCAAAAGCTTTCGCAAAGTCTCTCCACCCTCTACGTTTTATGTACGAATATTCACTCCTTATTCGCCCCGTCTTCCCTTGCTAAAGTACACCCAAACCACGGGGTCGAAAACTGCACCGTCACTGTTAATTTATCCATTCGTTCTATCCTGCCCCACTTTCTCTCCATCTCCAAGAAAAAGCGTTTCCAAAAACAAACTGTCCACGGGAATAGCTCAAGGACGTTTGCACTGGCCAAAATCAATGATGCCACGAAATAAACAAAGCGTGACCCAGCACGGCAATTCAAATCCCAACCCTGACAGTTGTTGTTGTTGCAACATTTTTGTTGTTGCTGTTGCAACATATTTTGTTGTTGTCGCTTGTACAAGAAAGACACCTGTCCTCTGACGTTGCCATTGTTCAACATTAACCATTTCCTCTGTGGCCTGTGTATTGAATTGTGACCCCCAGCCCTTTTCAAAGTTTTGTAATGAAATAAAAACGGGCTGTTAACTCTTTGGAGGTGGGGGTAATTTGGACGTTATCCATCTAGAAAGACGGGGATTGGGGGGGGGGGGGGTTATTCACAGGACAAAAAGCGATAATGTGTTTACAACAGCTGGAAGATCCGCCATTGTCATGTACAGATCTGTAGATTTTATTAAATAAGCATTCTGACCGGCACTAAGACCATGAAGACCAATCGTCTTCTTTGCCGTGAAATAATTGGGCCGATCATGGGCTTTATCGTTTTGCATGGGTTAAAAGTAACACAGGAACATAAATTGTGGCAACAGTGATCCTTTTTTTTCTAAATTAATATGGATGGAGGTGCAAAACCTGGCAAGATGCCTGCAGTAATGATAGAGATCTTCGCTGTTTTATGGGTTATCCTTAGCGGCCCTAGAGACGATGGTGGTGAGTTAGTAGCGAGTAAAGTAGCACATTGAAGATCTGGGCAAAGATAGGAAACTCAGAGTGGATGAAAACAAAGGGGAGACAACAACAAAACTGTTTTTTACCCCTATCCATTCATTGATCTGAGGGAGGGTCGGACACCGCCAGCGGACAGAACTAGGGCAATGGCTCTGTACCGTGTCACTGGTCACAATATGTTGTTGTAAATTCTTGCAGGTCAAAATCTTTGAGGGAGATATTGTTTTCGATATTCTCCATATCTTTTGTACAGTAGACTATGTGGGTCTAGTAGCCAGCGTGCCCTCAGTGGGACTTCTGTTACGAACATATGGATTTTGTCCTCCATGTTGACATGTCACTTTTCCTGTCCACCATATTGACATGTCACTTTTCCTGTCCTCCATATTGACATGTCACTTTTCCTGTCCTCCATGCTGACATGTCACTTTTCCTGTCCTCCATATTGACATGTCACTTTTCCTGTCCTCCATATTGACATGTTACTTTTCCTGTCCTCCATGCTGACATGTCACTTTTCCTGTCCTCCATGTTGACATGTCACTTTTCCTGTCCTCCATATTGACATGTCACTTTTCCTGTCCTCCATGCTGACATGTCACTTTTCCTGTCCTCCATATTGACATGTCACTTTTCCTGTCCTCCATATTGACATGTCACTTTTCCTGTCCTCCATATTGACATGTCACTTTTCCTGTCCTCCATGTTGACATGTCACTTTTCCTGTCCTCCATGTTGACATGTCACTTTTCCTGTCCTCCATGTTGACATGTCACTTTTCATCTGTCCCGCAGGCTCGTGACAACGTGTCAAACTTCATTTCCTGGTGTCGTCAGCTGGGAATTCCCGAAGTGCTCCGCTTTGAGACGGATGACCTGGTGTTACGCAAGAACGAGAAAAGTGTCATCTTGTGTTTGTTGGAGATGGCCCGGGTAAGTATTAGCTGGGTGCCGAATAAATGTCTTCTAGTTTTAGCTGGGTGCCGAATAAATGTCTTCTAGTTTTAGCTGAATGCCGAATAAATGTCTTCTAGTTTTAGCTGGATACCGAATAAACGTCTTCTAGTTTTAGCTGGGTGCCGAATAAACGTCTTCTAGTTTTAGCTGGGTGCCGAATAAATGTCTTCTAGTTTTAGCTGGGTGCCGAATAAATGTCTTCTAGTTTTAGCTGGGTGCCGAATAAATGTCTTCTAGTTTTAGCTGGGTGCCGAATAAATGTCTTCTAGTTTTAGCTGGGTGCCGAATAAATGTCTTCTAGTTTTAGCTGGGTGCCGAATAAATGTCTTCTAGTTTTAGCTGGGTGTCGAATAAATGTCTTCTAGTTTTAGCTGGGTGTCGAATAAATGTCTTCTAGTATTAGCTGGGTGCCGAATAAATGTCTTCTAGTTTTAGCTTGGTGCCCGGGTAAGTGTCTTCTAGATGGACCGGGTTAGTGTCTTCTAGCTAGCCCGGTAAGTGTCTTCTAGTTTTAGCTCGGTGTCCGGGTAAGTGTCTTCTAGCTGGCCTTGGTAAGTGTCTTCTAGTTTAGCTGGGTGCTGTGGTAAGTATCTTCTAGATGTCCATCCAGCATCCATCCAATCACCCATCCATCCATCCTTTCAGCCAATTACCGACCCATTTATCGATCCGTCTGTCTGCCATTATATCCATACATTCATACATTCATCCAATAATATATCCGCTGGTCCGTCTATCTATCTTTCTATCTATCTATCTATCTATCTATCTATCTATCTATCTATCTATCTATCTATCTATCTATCTATCTATCTAAGCTGACCATCTGTCTGTCGGTCTGTCGATTGGAAATGTCTGTCTGTGAATCTAACACGTTTACACCTTCAAAAGAAGCTTCCACAACCTGTGTAATGGCCTTGACCTGGACTTATGCCTGATATTCTCCCCCCCCCCCCCCCCCCCAGGTGGGAGCCAAGCTGGGCATGTTGGCTCCAACACTGGTCCAGATGGAGCAAGAAATCGACGCTGAATTGGCCGGGGAGGAACCCAAACCAAAGGTCCAGATCAAGACTTGTGACATGCGCTCTCTGGACGAGAGGGTGAGTACATCACCGTCAGTGTGGTCATGTCTGCGTCGGTCTGTCTGTGTGTAGTCTACGGGTCTGCGTTTGCCCGTGAGTTCGTTTTTCTGGTGACTGGTAGACGCTTCTGGTAGGGTTCCTTTCTGCAGTGGCGGAGCTATATTTTTGGGACCCTGAAGCTTTAACTGTTACGGGACCCCTTCACAACCAGTAACATCCAACAAAATTTCTTCAGACCCCACCCCGCTCCCTCCCACCGGGATTAAGGCCCAGAAGCATATAATATGCTTCATGAATTTCATATTGGATCCGCCTCTGCTCTTCTGTCTTATCGTTTTATATATTCTCTCTGTGGTCTTGCTTTTCCCTAGCTCAGTGTGACCGTTGAAAATATGAGAAAAATCCCAATTTCCAACATGCCTGCACTGCCCGGGTTTTGAACCCGGGACCCTTGGCATGAGAGGCGAGCACCTTGCCTCTAGACCACCTAGTCCCCTAAACTAAGGACCTTACTGTACAGTTGAATTCTGTCGAAAATCTCAAAAATGGCTCTTCGTGTGTGAAAGGTCACTGACCCCTGCTCTGTGGCGTCTGCTGTTGTCTGTGCTCTTTACTCGGCCCATGGCGAGGTGGACAAAATAGGGGAATCGGATAAGATAAATTATGTAGATAAGAGTAACTTTATTATCCCAAGATGGAAGTTCGGTTTCACAGAGTTTGAGAGCAAATGGTACACACATCTTATTGTATTCTTACATAAACATTATATCATAACTCTATAAACTCAGTAACAAGAATACATGAAGAACAGGGTAATGAGCCTTAGGGAAGTAATAGGACACTCATCTAGCTAAAGTGTTTTTGTCAGGCAAATTGTTGCTTTATACTGTCTTGGCATGGTTAGATAGTTTAGTGTGAAAACTCTCTCTCTCTCTCTCTCTCTCTCTCTCTCTATCTCTATCTCTCTCTCTCGCGGTGTGTATGTGTGTGGTTTGTCTGTCGGTATCTCTCTCTCTCTCTCTCTCTCTCTCTCTCTCTCTCCTTCTCCTCTCTCTCTCTCTCTCTCTCTCTCTCCTTCTCTTCTCTCTCTATCTCTCTCTCCTTCTCTTCTCTCTCTATCTCTCTCTCTCTCTCCTTCTCTTCTCTCTCTCCCTATCTCCACCCCTACTTGCGTCCCCTAAGCCTAAGTTGCCAGGGTCTACCATCAACTGATATATTTCTAATTCCCATAACTTCCACCACAGCGATCTCTCTGAGACTCCGGGAAAAGATCGATACCGCAGGATTTAGTGGTGATTTTGATGTGATTTCTGGGGCTGTTGGAGGATTTCTGGTGTTTTATATGTGTCTATCTAGACTTGAAGTTCTTCCTTATCTATCTATCTATCTATCTATCTATCTATCTATCTATCTATCTATCTATCTATCTATCTATCTATCTATCTATCTGTCTGTCTGTCTGTCTGTCTGTCAATCTATCTATCAATCTATCTATCTATTGATCTATCTATCTGTCTATCTCTCTCTCTATCTATCTATCTGTCATCTATCTGTCTGTCTGTCTGTCTGTCTATCTATCTATCTGTGTGTCTGTGTGTGTGTCTGTCTGTCAATCTATCTATCAATCTATCTATCTATTGATCTATCTATCTGTCTATCTCTCTCTCTCTACCTATCTATCTGTCTATCTATCTGTCTGTCTGTCTGTCTGTCTGTCTGTCTATCTTTCTGTCTCTCTACCTATCTGTCTCACACACGCACATGCACACCGTTGTCCACCTACCTCCATTCTCTTTCTCTCCTCGTCTCACCTTCTCCCCCTCTCCCCTCCTCACCCACGTTACCTTCACTCACCACCAAGGTCAAGTACATCCCGTGAGTTTTTCCTGTCATCAACCGCTAACAAGTCGCTACAGTAATCGCTTCTGTCTGACATTCCGGCTACAACCTGACCTTCTCGCCTTCTCCGCTCACACTCAAATACACAAACTCATGCGTTATTTCCTACTAGAATGTTGTTACAAATACCTACGGTCCCCACGTTTTTTGCACTAGGGGTACCATTTTAAAGCCTTTAGTGACCCCAGAGCTAGAGAGCTCCTCCAGAAATACTCCCAACAACAGCCTTAATTAATTATTCTTTCAGATTTTCTATTTGTTTTCCTTCTGTTTTTTTTGGTTGAAAGGGTCGAGGAAAGGGTTAGGGATTGGATAAGGTTTAGGGTTGAGGATAAGGACGAGGGTTAGTGATAGCTACGTATACGTAGGGGCCCCTAGCGCAAAACACTTGGGGTGCGTACGTGCAAGTAAGAATAGTCTCCCTACCCAGCCTACCCCACCTCACAGCACTCTTCCTTACTTTTTTATGTGGTTACACTTCCGTCCTTGACCTCTCCAGCTTGAGCTTAGAGAAAACATTAACTTCACGTAAAGGTTTCAAATAGTGTGCGTGCGTGCGTGCGTGTGTGTAAAGTGGAAGTGATTGTGCGAACGGATTAATATTTTAGGTTTCATGCGACCAGTTATCATCTGTTTCAATGAGTTCACCCTACATAGGAAAAGTTGTATATCAAACAAGATTTGTAGCCAAGAATTTGGCATTGATAATTTTTGTATATAAGCTACATTTAAGTTCTCTACCCGCTGGCTGTCGTGTACCACAGATGTTCTACTCGCGGTGCATGTTCATAGCGGAAGAGATGAACGGATAATGAAAAACAAAACCCAACACCGGTTAACCCCTGACCTTTTTGCCTCATTAAGTGCGGAGATCAAAGAGTGTCCCAGACAACCAACACGGCAACATGGCAACCCTGTCCTTTTGGCGCGGGGACATGGCAGAAATGATTGGCCAGATTTTTCTGATGTTGAAAGCTGAAATTGACACCGACCGCGCGGTGAATGCACTGGAGAGGTAGCTGTGGTCACTTTCCTGCTGGACCGGCACATAATCACAGTGGACCTACGTCTAGATTAATTTCATGCTACTTGCACTATGAAGTCGTATCTATCGTGATATCTATTGATCTCTGAATGATGAAAGAGATTTGAAGAATTTCAGTCAGTGGATCATAGAGTTTGCAATTATCTATCTATCTATCCTTCTGTCTGTCTGTGTGTGTGTTTGTCTGTCTACCAATCTATCTATCTATCTGTCTTTCTGTCTATCTATCTATCTGTCTGTCTGTCTATCTATCTGTTATGGGTCTGCCTGTCTGTCTGTCTGTATATCTGTCTGTCTGATGTCTGTCTGTCTATCTGTCTGTCTGCCAGTGGGTGGTTGGTGGAGGTGTCGGTCCTATCATTCTTTTATATTCTGTCTATTGTCTTGCTTTTTCCTAACACAGACTCAAACTGAGACTCAGTCTTTCTGTCTCTCCGTTTAAGGAGAACAGCTTCAAGATTCTGTCCGTCAGTCTGTCTTCCTGTCTGTCCTCATCATTCTGTATGTTCAGTGTTCTGACTCTTTCCAGAGAGTATGTATTCATAGAGACATCTCACTTCCGTCAAATCGCGAAACTAGGTCGCGGCGGTAAACGAGAATTGAAAGAGACCGCCTTCACCAAAGACAGTTTGCATATCTGTCTAACTGTGGTTTGTTCATATTTTGGGGCTGACTGAAACTATCTAGAGCCTTTTGTAAGTTCTTACTCACTGTGGACATGTATAAACGGATATTGTTTACCGCAGCGACCTACTTTCCGCTCCATGCTAACAGTGGTTTCGCGGAGCCTCCCGTGTCTCGCAGTGCAAATCGACCAATAGTGATTTCTCTCTGCACATACATACTCTCTGGTACCTTCTGCCATACTCAGGTGTCACCTCTCTGATTGTGTCTATGATATGCAATTAATACTCTCGCTGTGGTGACAACTCTGACTGATCTCCAAAGCCCAGACTTACATTGATGATACGCCTTGGTTTCCTTGAGGCAGACAATGGGTGCGGGGGGGGGGGGGGAATTAATGATTATATGTGGCAAGTTTGTGAAAAGTGCACCAGGATCAGTGTCACGAGTGGAGTGAGCGATAGTTAATAATTACGGGGGGAAAGGAGGAGAGTAAAATTAACGCACGGAGACAGGGAAGAAAAGTCGTGCATGTCATGAGTGCGGAGTCTGAATGAGGCGAAAGCGCTGGATTACTATCACTGCAAGTTAGAAGGTCCTAGGGATCGGACCTGTGAATAAAAGCCCATCGGGCGGACATAAAGGGGAAGCAGTCGAGAAGACTAGTGAGAGTCTTTCCAGTTATGACTGGTATGTAGAATGTTGATTGATTATTATGATTGATGTATTATATTATATTCGTCTAT
Organism: Onchidella celtica; assembly: GCA_963931925.1. Taxonomy (NCBI): domain Eukaryota; kingdom Metazoa; phylum Mollusca; class Gastropoda; order Systellommatophora; family Onchidiidae; genus Onchidella; species Onchidella celtica. Next base: position 55,737,460 of record OZ007576.1, read on the forward strand.
TACCATGATGTGAATAAGTATATGTGAGGAATGTGGAAGTCCTTGATATTGGATATAGCAATGTGCGCCACGAGCGATAGATGAAAGTGAGTTCATGGATTTGTAGCGCGAGTGAGTAGTGTGTACTCCGATGGAAGTGTGTTACCGTAAGATGTGTGGTGAGTGAAAGGTGAACTAGTGTGTGTACGTTTCATGGGTTGTAAGGAGAGGTGGAGTGAATAGAAATGGTAGGATATTATACCAATGTACTGTTATTCTTGTAGGTGTCGGGGACGGGCCGCAGAGCCACCTCGAGGAGCACAAGTGATAGGCCATCATAGGGCCGGAGGCCACACATAGGCCAGAAGTGAGGCTGTCAGTGCAGGACAGTAGAGGCACATAAAGTCGTGGCCGTCAGGCCACGGACAGGGACGTAGATATGAGAGCGAATGAGATACTATGTTGTTGCCATGTTGATAGGCTAGTGAACTGATATTATGTTGTTGCCATGTTGATGGCTATGGAAATAATAATGTGTTATTGCCCTGCGGAGGTGCTAGGGGAGTGCTAAGGTGTATGACAATAGGAAGGTGATATTGAGAGACTGCGGTGCCAGTGAATCATTAATGTACTATTAAGACCCTGAGGGGAGAGGCTGAGGCCGAAGTGCCTTTAGGAGTAACTACCGGATTGTGGATCCGAGGGAGCGTGTGTGTGAGAATAAGGCCGTTGTACGGCAGTCATTTCAATAATATAATATATGTAATTGCGCTATTATATGTATAATTATGTTTAATAAATGTGTGAGTCTGATGGATTGTTCTGTTAAGTGTTAACTTGTTTGTTCGTGATTGTTGTCCTGTCATAACTTATTACATCTCCCAGTCTGGGATTTGTGACATTGGGGGCTCGTCCGTTGTGACATTGGGGGCTCGTCCGTTGTGACACTGGGGGCTCGTCCGTTGTGACATTGGGGGCTCGTCCATTGTGACTCGTCCATTTTCGTAATATTTAGTTGTAGTTAGTTAGTAGGTAATTGTGCTGTCTTGTTCGTTGGATGAATGGACATTTCATGATATGATTTATGTATAATAATGAATGTATATTGATGCATGTATTGCTATGAATAGGTATTAATTTGTATTTAAACTTTCCAGAGTGTGTGCGTGCAGCCTGAGGAGACGAGCAGCCAGAGCTCCGAGGAAAGGGAGAAATTGAAATCTAGGGTGAAAGTTAAGTGAAAATTTTGTGCCCTGGATTGAGGGCTGTCTTTTCTTCTGTCTTTTCCTGCTGTTTTTCTGTTTTCGTTGTAATTGATTATACGGGCGGTGGCGCGGGTTTGCTGTGGTGAGCGTAGTTTGTCCTCTTCGGGAGGTGGGCTAATCTAGGAACTTCGTTCATCACAGTGAACAGTTCTGTAGGGACCTGTATTTTTGTTTAGTTGTAGCGTTCTATCTTCCTCGTTGTTTTAGGAAGACGTTTCTCTTGTCCCTCTCTTCCCTATCTATAGATACGTTCTTTTTTTTCAGACTCTGTTCTTGTTCGTACCTTGTAGTGTAATCGGCGTAGTTAGGTTGCAGTTTTTTCCATTATATTCTCTTTTTTAGGTCTTTGTCCTAGTCTGGTTCGTTGTCCTTGACGTACTTGTGGTCCTTCTATTGAATTTCCTTATTCTTGTCTTTTCTACTCTTTTTTATTATTAATAGTGCAGTACATTTTATGAATATAGAATTAGTTGTGCTGTAAAGGTAAATTTCTGAATTGTATTGGATACAAGTAGGTGTGGTTATATCTGGTGTGATCTCAGGTCTCTGGTCGTGTTGTTAGTGATCATACCGACAGGTTAGCCGTTTTGGTAATACATACCATAACCATAAATCTGTGAAATGGCGGAACTCCAACAATTAATGAAGTTGGGTAAGGAACTTGGCCTTGAGGGAGAGGAGCTACGCGGCTGGATCAAAGAACAGCAGGCGGATTTGCGCGATGAGCGTGCTAAGGATAGAGAGCGAGAAAAAGAGGCTAAGGCTCAGGAGCAGGAGAGAGAGGCTAAGGATAAGCAAGAGGAAAGAGAGGCTAAGGCTCAGCAACAAGAAAGAGAGGCTAAGGATAAGGAAGAGGAAAGGGAGTTTAAGTTAAAGGAGTTGCATCAGCAACAGGAGAAACAGGCTCAGGAGAGGGAGTTAAAGTTAAAGGAGATAGAAGCTCAAGAGCGGGAGACAGACGCGCGAGTAAGAATCGCGGAATTAGAACTCAAAAAGAATGCGCCAACAGAAACAGTTGAGCGGCAGGTACACAATAAAGGTGGCGTTAGGATTAAGCTCCCTACGTTCGACGACCGGAAGGACGACATAGACGCCTTCCTTTACAGGTTCGAACTGAACGCACAATTGCAATGGGGGGAAAATAAGGAATTATGGGCCACGTACCTGGCGTCTCTATTGCAGGGGCGAGCGTTAACCTACTTTAAAGAGCTACAGCGCGAAGACGTGCAAGATTACGATAAGCTGAAGGCTTTGCTGCTTCGCCGATTTGCGCGTACCGAGGAATATTTCCGGGAGCAGTTTAGGCGAGCACGTGCAGATACCAGGGAGGACTTTGCTGCCTTCGTCGCGAGACTAACTGAGTATTTCGCGAACTGGGTAGACTTGGCGCATGTGGGCACGGATTTCGCTAAACTGAAAGACCTAATGATCCGTGACCAGCTGTACGCGTCGTGCCACAAAGATCTGGTGGCTTTCCTGAAAGAGAACGAACCCGCGACGGTGCAGGAGGCGTCTAAGTTGGCGGAGGCATACCGTACGGCGCATCCGTCCAAACCAGTCGCCAGGGCGTACGTCCAAGATGCTGGGTACGTCGCCGTTGTCGAGGGGTCGCCGGCAGGACTCAGGGACAGGTCGCGTCAGCGTGGTGCCTATAGTGGGCAAGCCCAGGGGCAGCATAGGGGCTATCGCCAATCACCGGCATATGGATCCGGTAAGTTTGACCGAGCAGGAGGGCTAGGTCGCGGTAATGGCCGGGGGCGAGTTGTGACCTTTGCCGATGACCGACGGCATAGGGACTCTAGTTCCGGTCGCGAGGGGTCACGGGGACCCAGGCCTAGAGCAGCACAGGGAGCGGAGTGTTGGACTTGCGGACGCGTGGGTCACTTTTCGCGCGAGTGTAGGGCCGCGAAGTGTTGGAACTGCGGAAGAGCAGATCACATCAGCGTGAACTGCCCGGCAGGTAGGATAGCGGCGAACGTGGACAGTAGCTCCAGTCCATGTTCCCCAAATAAATTTCATCATGCGGCTGCGTGTGTTACATCGGACAACGGAGGCGGACAGTATTCTAAGTGTCCCAGTTGTGAGAAGTTATTATCTTCCGGTGTTTTACCTTGTGGGAGAAAGATCCCCGTCATAAATTCATGTCATACAGGAGGTGGTCTTAGGGTTTATCCGGGGTTTGTTGGGGACGAACCGGTCTCGGTTTTACGAGATACAGGATCTACCGTTGTGGGAGTGCATAGGGACTGCATTCGGGATTCACAGCTTACAGGTGAGACTGTCCCGTGCATCCAATTTTCGGGGGCCATTGAGAAATTACCCATGGCAAGAATAATGATAGATACACCTTTCCTTAGCGGGGAAGTCGAGGCAGTCGTTGGTTGTTTTCCAGGCGCCCAGCTCATCATTGGGAATGTATCCCGGGTAGGTTCCCCTTCCGATGAGAACGTGCAAGCATGGTCGCAATCAAAAGGTATTGACTTTTGCGCCGCGGTCGAAACACGCCGACGGGTAGCGGATAAAGACAAGATTAGACCTTTGGCTACGCCGGCGGTCAACCTAGACATCACGCCAGAGCGCTTGGCGAAATTACAAAGGGAGGACCCATCATTAAACCCATGCTTTGGGGAAGCGCGAACCGAGAAAACGAGGAGATATAAGAACGGGTCATCTTCTTTTTTTGTCCAGGGGGGCATTCTGTTCCGTATCTACGTCACAGTGGCTTCTGTTCAAAAGCAGGTCGTCGTGCCACGGTCGTTAATTGCTACAGTATTGCGTCTGGCCCATGGTGTTCCATTAGCGGGTCATATGGGAAGTGCTAGAACCAAGGAGAGAGTTCTGAAAGGGTTTTATTGGCCATCGATACATAGAGATGTACGGCTGTATTGTAAGACGTGCAGTGCGTGCCAAAAGACGACGCATAAGAGTCGTACACCCCAGGCCCCTCTTCAGAAGATCCCCACGGTCTCGGAACCGTTTAAAAAGGTCTCGATAGACCTTGTGGGCCCCATTCACCCAGCGACCGATAGGGGGAATCGATTTTTCTTAACGGTCATATGTAATGCTACGAGATGGCCAGAGGCGGTTCCTCTGCGGACCATAACGTCTGAGGCAGTCGCGGAAGCATTGTTTGCAATTTTCGCTAGGGTAGGAATACCAGAGCAAATTCTGTCTGATAGGGGCGCGCAATTTACGTCGCAGATGATGAAGGAATTGTTCCGATTATTCAGTATACAACCCATCACTACCACCCCTTATCATCCGCAGGCTAATGGCATGTGCGAGAGATTGAACTCGACGTTAAAGTCGATGCTGCGTAAGGTAGCTGCGGATCGCCCTAAAGATTGGGATAGATATATCCCTGCGGTGTTATTCGCGTACAGAGAGGTACGGCAGGAGTCAACGGGATTCTCGCCGTTCGAAATGATGTACGGTCGTAGTCCCAGGGGCCCAACTGATGTTCTTCGGGACATGATGACGTCGCCATCATCGGGAGACGATGAGCAGATTTCGGTGTTTCAGTACCTTGTTGATTTAAGAGAAAGACTATCTTCAGCGCGCACTATAGCGGAAGAAGCTTCTGGTATCGCTTCGAAAAGAGCAAAAGACTATAAAGATAGAGGTTCCAAACTGAGAATTTTTAAGCCAGGAGACAAGGTTCTGTTGTTGTTACCTACGGACCATAATAAGTTATTGATGACATGGAAAGGTCCTTATGTTATAGAGCGAGTTGTTTCAAAGGTAGATTACGCTATCCACATTGATGGAGCGAGTAAGGTTTTCCATGTTAATATGCTACAGAGATTTTATGAGAGACCACAGTATCTGTGTGCACAGACAAGACCAGAGGAGACTGTCTTCTCTGCTGCTTGTACGGGGGTCGTAGACCGGTTGGACTGTGACGTAAGCGACACCGAGGCGCAGGAGGAGTTACAAATTCAATTGCCGGAGTTAACTCCGACACAAGGTTACAGGGACGTAAAAATTAACCCTGACCTTACCAGTTCAAGGAGTAGGGAACTTGAGACCCTGTTAGCGTCATTTCCGGATGTTGTTACGGATTTGCCGGGTCGCACTACGGTGATCCAGCACCAAATAAAGTTGACTTCGGATAAGCCAGTATTTCTTAGACCGTATCCGTTGCCTTTTTCTTCGAGAGATAGAGTCATAAAGGAAGTTGAGTCAATGTTGAAGTTAGATGTGATAGAACCATCAACATCGCCGTATTCATCACCCATCGTCCTCGTGAAAAAACTTGATGGATCGGTGCGGTTCTGTATTGATTTTCGAAGATTGAACACTATTACGGTAGGCGATAGGGAGCCTATTCCGTTCCAGGAGGAATTAATAGCTTCATTAGCCGGGTCCACGTGGTTTTCCAAGATTGATTTAACGAAAGGTTATTGGGAAATCCCGCTTACTGAGGAGTCTAAACAATACACGGCGTTCCAGACGCCCATTGGATTATTCCAATTTAAGGTCATGCCATTTGGGTTGGTAAACGCGCCAGCGACGTTTGCACGATTAATGAGATTGGTGTTGAAGGACATACCTAATGTCGTGTCATTCTTTGACGATATAGCATGCCATACGTCGACATGGTCTGATCATATTCAGACACTAACAGTAATTTTTAAACGATTACGTCATTTTGGGTTAACTGCTAAACCCGCAAAGATGGATTTGGCATGTCCAGAGATAGTATTCTTAGGACATATTGTGGGTAGAGGTGTTCAGAGACCTGAAGAAACAAAAATTGACAAGTTAGTAGGGTTGCAGATCCCTAAAACAAAGAAACAAGTCAGAAGCTTAGTGGGAATTTTAAATTATTACAGAAAGTTCATTCCAAATTTTTCCTCCTTGTCATCTTCTCTTACTGACCTTACTAAGAAGGGACAACCCGATAAGGTCCAGTGGACGTCTGAATGTCAGACAGCATTTGATAATTTGGTGACAGCATTATCATCGTCACCCATTCTGATATTACCCGATTTTCGATCTAATTTTATCCTCAGAACGGATGCGTCGGACTCTGGTGTCGGCGCTTGTCTTCTACAGGAGAAGAACGAATGTCTCCATCCTGTATGTTATGTCAGTGGGAAGTTATTGCAGAGAGAAAGAAAGTATTCTGTGATAGAGCGTGAGTGTCTTGCCATTGTCTGGTCCGTCCAGAAACTAGGACGTTGTCTCATGGGACGAGAATTTTGTATCCAGACAGACCACAAGCCACTGACATTTTTGTCGAAGAATCGTTCGTCCAGCCCACGCTTGTCTAGATGGGCATTGGCTTTACAGCCGTACACCTTCGTTATTCAACCAATTCCAGGAACCAGCAATCATATCGCCGACTACCTTAGTCGAGCCTAGGGGAAGATTTCAGGAGCTTATACATCGGAGGACAGGAACATTGACAGGATCTGTGTGAATGAGTCGACTTTAAAATATTGACATTATAAATATGATATGAAGAATGGTTGATAGGTTGAGTGGTTTTTGATTCTGTATTAGATATTGTGTTTAGTTAGCTATTCATGATGTGACACATATATGCATATTGCAGGCCATATTGATCCCCATATTTTCCCCTGATTTCGGTATTCTATATACTAGGGGAACTGCTAGGTCATTTTTCTAGTGTAGGTATTGCTCACGCTCACTCGTTGACAGTCATCTTGATGCGATTTGAAATTAATTGCATTAATTTTTTTGGGGTGGGGGATGATGTCACGAGTGGAGTGAGCGATAGTTAATAATTACGGGGGGAAAGGAGGAGAGTAAAATTAACGCACGGAGACAGGGAAGAAAAGTCGTGCATGTCATGAGTGCGGAGTCTGAATGAGGCGAAAGCGCTGGATTACTATCACTGCAAGTTAGAAGGTCCTAGGGATCGGACCTGTGAATAAAAGCCCATCGGGCGGACATAAAGGGGAAGCAGTCGAGAAGACTAGTGAGAGTCTTTCCAGTTATGACTGGTATGTAGAATGTTGATTGATTATTATGATTGATGTATTATATTATATTCGTCTATTACCATGATGTGAATAAGTATATGTGAGGAATGTGGAAGTCCTTGATATTGGATATAGCAATGTGCGCCACGAGCGATAGATGAAAGTGAGTTCATGGATTTGTAGCGCGAGTGAGTAGTGTGTACTCCGATGGAAGTGTGTTACCGTAAGATGTGTGGTGAGTGAAAGGTGAACTAGTGTGTGTACGTTTCATGGGTTGTAAGGAGAGGTGGAGTGAATAGAAATGGTAGGATATTATACCAATGTACTGTTATTCTTGTAGGTGTCGGGGACGGGCCGCAGAGCCACCTCGAGGAGCACAAGTGATAGGCCATCATAGGGCCGGAGGCCACACATAGGCCAGAAGTGAGGCTGTCAGTGCAGGACAGTAGAGGCACATAAAGTCGTGGCCGTCAGGCCACGGACAGGGACGTAGATATGAGAGCGAATGAGATACTATGTTGTTGCCATGTTGATAGGCTAGTGAACTGATATTATGTTGTTGCCATGTTGATGGCTATGGAAATAATAATGTGTTATTGCCCTGCGGAGGTGCTAGGGGAGTGCTAAGGTGTATGACAATAGGAAGGTGATATTGAGAGACTGCGGTGCCAGTGAATCATTAATGTACTATTAAGACCCTGAGGGGAGAGGCTGAGGCCGAAGTGCCTTTAGGAGTAACTACCGGATTGTGGATCCGAGGGAGCGTGTGTGTGAGAATAAGGCCGTTGTACGGCAGTCATTTCAATAATATAATATATGTAATTGCGCTATTATATGTATAATTATGTTTAATAAATGTGTGAGTCTGATGGATTGTTCTGTTAAGTGTTAACTTGTTTGTTCGTGATTGTTGTCCTGTCATAACTTATTACATCTCCCAGTCTGGGATTTGTGACAATCAGTGCCTTTGCAGGGGCGGACCTATATTTCTGGGGCCCTGAAGCTTGAGCTGTTGTGGGGCCCTTCCCTAATCAGCAACAATAAGGCAACATCCAAACTTCACTCATTAAAAAAAGTGTTTCTTTAGGGCCTCTCCAAGATTAGAGACCCTGAAGCTTAAGTTTCATTAGTTCCATAGTGAATCCGCCACTTTGCCCCCTCTCTTTCTTTCTGTCATTGCTTATTTACTAATTTATTTATTTATGTTTGGACGTCCAACATTTGTTCATATTTGGCCTTTTAGGTTCTGTGCGCTGAAGATAAGTGAAGTGTTAGAGTATTATGTCCACGTTCATGATCTGGCTTGGTGCAGTCAGCTGTTCGTTCCTGACATTTAACCCTCTGACCTAGTTTGACAGAGAGTGCAGGTCCGACTCCGCCCACGGCCCCTTGTACCTGGAAACTAGAATAGATTGCCTTCTCTCACGCCTCACTCTCCACGGCTGAAGGCGTCAAGGGATCATCATTTTGGACATGCCGATCTCCTCTTGCCAGACAGTTCTACACGACAGAGTACTTTCCCCTTTTTCTTGTCTCCGTGGAGTTTGAATGTGAAGAAAATGAAGGTGGATGTCCTGTTTATCCGATTACTGTAGTTGGCGCACAGAAAACTGGCCAATTCCGGATGAGAATACAAGATTGTCTCCCCTGTTTTCCAATACAAGATTGTCTCCCCATGTTCTCCCTCCTCCAAGACGCATGACTTGGCATGACGTTTCTGTGTCAATGGAAAGTTGTGGACAAGAAGACAATTGTGTTTAATTACAGGCAGGAGGAGATAAGTGTGGAAACACGGCAACTCGAGCGTTTACCTAGGGGACAAGGTGGTCGAGAGGCAATGTGCTCGCCTCTCATGCCGAAGGTAACGGGTTCAAATCCCGGTCGGTGCAGGCATTTTGTAGTTTTGGGGATTTTTGTCATATTTTCCTGTCTCTGATCATATGTAGGTAGGATCGAGCACCTAGACTTCTCGGATAAGGAAGAAAGACCCGGAGGGCCCATGTACACGTTGTGCACGTTAAAGACACCTTGGCAGTTGGAAATCGAGAAGAGCAGGCCGAACAGGCCGCTGCCTGGGCAAAATAAATAAAATCATTTCACCACAGACCCCCTCCCCCCTCCAAAAAGAAAAAAACGCCTACGGTCGCTACACTGTGGGGACGTCTGTTTGCTCCAGTTGCAACTGGACTGCAGTGACACTAAGGGAAATTTCCCAGTTGGGATTAAAGAAATATAATTCAAAATACAAAGTACCTTTCTAAGAATACCAGACCCTGACGTGGCAAATAAGGCTTGACACAGTACAGTGTTCTGACACAGAGAAAGGAAGATTTAGAATAGTGAAAGTCTTCAATAGTTCATGACATCTCTCGGGGTTGGGGGAAAAGCTTGAAAGCTTTCTGTCACTGAACTTCAACTGGCAGTTTTCTGCTTAGCGTCCACTTTAGTCTGAGTCTCCTGAGAATATTGTTTTGTTATTAGTTTGTTTCTTCAGAACTGTGACCCGTTACCTGGCAAAGCTTAGCCAATTCATGATATATGAAGACACTAAAGGCTATTTGTAATCTTCTATTAGTGATGAGTACACTGAGCATTTTAAATTGTTCATTTTGAATATAGTTTTTATTTCTCCAGTAACATAGGCTCAGACCGGGTGTGGTGTATTGTTCCGGTCACTTTTTCTGTCTCTTCAAAACAATATAATTACTGATCTTGACCAGGACGTTACCTCGAAATAATAACGATTTAATCGCTGAAAGTTCCAGAATTGCTTTCATCTAGTGTCAAACTCACGGCCTCATAATATTACGTTTTTGTATATATACTCAGTCATAGTAGATGTCCAGAATTGTTAATGGAATTGATGAACTTGCAACATTGTTTGCACAAAAGAGACAGGTCCAGTAAGTTCACAACCTCATGTGTGAAGATGCCACACGTTGTAAATCGCGTGTGAAGAGCTCAGAATGAATCTGTTTGTGCCAGTGTCTAGAGATTGGGTGGTGGTGGTGGGTGAGGGGGAGGGGGAGGGGGGTCTGGAGTGTGGCTGACTGACCCCCCGCTGGACAGAGGTTAAGTATGGTTTCCTCTCATAGACTGACTGCTCGCGTCTGGAACTCACGAAACGGCGGGTGCATTTTATGTATTCCCTTCGTCATCTGTTAGTTTTCTTTTTCATCCGTCTCGACATTGATTCGCTGGAATTAGAACATTTCTCTGTTTTATGTGGAGAGATGGAGGGAGGGAAGGGATAATTGAAGTGACTCCAGGTCTGAGTAGAGTCAAGAGGTTCGAGGTTTGATGTAGATAAACGTTATCTGAACTTGAGATTGAATCTGCAGAAGTAAAAAAAAAAAAAAACGTAAATAAAAGAAACTGAAAAAAAAAACAACTACTTAGATTAGCCTGAAACACCGTGAAGCTGGCCAGGCAACTGGATGTACGTTTGTGTTGCCTTAAAATGAAAAGTTTGGCTAGGCCAACCTGAAACCTGCCAGTTATGCTACATTAATATACGTGTGTTTCAGTGTCTCAAGACCCAATAGCTAGGCCTTGGTGGGCGGGAACCGTTGGCCGCCAGCGGTGGTGATACCCTGGAGAGGAGGACGAGCTCCGTGCTAATTGCGACGAATCTGCGCTATTACCGTACTTGGACTGTTATAACCGAATTTTGTTCATTATTTCACAGCCGTGTAAAATGGTATGGCTTTGGTCGTCTTTAGATATGGATCTTCAAGCCACTAGGATAAATTATAGCCACCCAAGAGCGGACCTCTGCAGTTTGATACTTTTTTTTTTTTTTAAGATGGCATCTAGACTAACAACTGGCGTTTCTTTCATGGTGCAGGAGTCCCTAAATTTTCTGCATACGGTTGGAGTGATGGATGCGTTAAAACTGTTTCTTCAAAATGAATTATGTACACCGGGCTGCTCCGGGCCGTGCCGGGCAGCTCGATATAAGAGACATGTAAATTTAGTCGGGTTTGAGGAAGAAAATGAACTGATCAGTCCGAACCGAGAATTTGTTCACTGTCTGGTGTGGCCACTGTCCGGCTTGAGAGGACATGAGAGGCGGATCTTATACTTGTCCATGGCTGAGCGGGGACCAGTAGGGAGGGGAAGAGGAAGGAAGTGAAAGGCCAGGAGGAAAAATAAGGAAGAAGAAGAAAATGAGAACGTCAAAAGGCGGGGGGAAATGCCAGAAGGAGAAAGAGAGAGAGAGAGGGAGGGTGGAGAGAGAGAGAGAGGGAGAGGGAGAGGGAGGGTGGAGAGAGAGAGAGAGGGAGAGGGAGGGTGGAGAGAGAGAGAGAGGGAGGGTGAAGAGAGAGAGAGAGAGAGAGGGAGAGAGAGAGAGAGGGAGGGTGGAGAGAGAGAGAGAGAGAGAGGGAGGGTGGAGAGAGAGAGAGAGAGGGAGGGTGAAAGAGAGGGTGGAGAGAGAGAGAGGGAGGGTGGAGAGAGAGAGACAGGGAGAGAGAGAGGGTGGGTGGAGAGAGAGAGAGAGGTAGAGAGAAAGAGAGGGTGGAGAGAGAGAGAGAGAGAGGGAGAGAGAAAGAGAGGGTGGAGAGAGAGAGAGGGAGAGAGAGAGGGAGGGTGGAGAGAGAGAGAGAGGGAGAGAGAGAGGGAGGGTGGAGAGAGAGGGAGAGAGAAAGAGGGTGGAGAGAGAGAGAGAGGGAGAGAGAAGGTGGAGAGAGAGAGAGGGATGGTGGAGAGAGAGAGAGGGAGAGAGAGAGGGAGGGTGGAGAGAGAGAGAGAGGGAGAGAGAAAGAGAGGGTGGAGAGAGAGAGAGAGAGGGAGAGAGAGAGGGAGAGAGAAAGAAAGAGGGAAAAACGGAGAGAGAAATAAAGAGGGGAGAGAGGGGAAAAAAGAGACTGGGAGAGAGAGAAAGGAGGTGAGAGGAGAGAGAGAGAGAGAGAGAGAAAGAGAAAGAAAACTGTGATGTATTAACAAACTAATCTCATCGTTAACAAATGTTGATATTTCCTAAACTGGATTAATCGATCTAAATCTTGCCATTAGTGTGTCAGCAGAGAGTGCAACCAATCTACAGCGTGCACCACGAAGATCTTAGGAGGTGGGTGGAGTAGGGTAGGGTAATGATTGATCTAGCCAAGGTATTAACTAGGGTGGGGATTAAGCAGGGATTATCCCGTGGATTATCTCCCGTGACTGATTGAGTCCGATTCACTTACGATCTTTGGCCGTCAGAACTTCAAGAGGGGGTTAGTCAAGGTGCGGGCTGTGGTGGTGGGAACGTGGATCAGGGAAGGGACAAGTTGTATATCAGGTGTTGCTATAAAACGGCTGGTTCTGCCACTATAGACTTTGCTTGGATAGATAGATAGATAGATAGATAGATAGATAGATGGATGGATGGATGGATGGATGGATGGATGGATGGATGGATGTAGGGATGGATGGAGGGAGGGAGGGAGGGATGGATGGATGGATAGATGGATGGATGGATGAGTAGAGGTGGGTGGGTGAGTAGATAGGTAGGTAGATAGGTTAGTTAGTAGGTAGGTAGATAGGTTAGTTAGTAGGTAGGTAGATAGGTTAGTTAGTAGGTAGGTAGATAGGTTAGTTAGTAGGTAGGTAGATCGGTTAGTTAGTAGGTGGGTAGATAGGTTAGTTAGTAGGTAGGTAGATAGGTTAGTTAGTAGGTAGGTAGATAGGTTAGTTAGTAGGTAGGTAGATAGGTTAGTTAGTAGGTGGGTAGATAGGTTAGTTAGTAGGTAGGTAGATAGGTTAGTTAGTAGGTAGGTAGATAGGTTAGTTAGTAGGTAGATAGATAGGTTAGTTAGTAGGTAGGTAGATAGGTTAGTTAGTAGGTAGGTAGATAGGTTAGTTAGTAGGTAGGTAGATAGGTTTGTTAGTAGGTAGGTAGATAGGTTAGTTAGTAGGTAGGTAGATAGGTAGGTTGGTAGGTAGGTAGATATGTAGGTTGGTAGGTAGGTAGATAGGTTAGTTAGTAGGTAGGTAAATAAGTTAGTTAGTAGGTAGGTAGATAGGTTAGTTAGTAGGTAGGTGGATGGGTTAGTTAGTAGGTAGGTAGATAGGTTAGTTAGTAGGTAGGTAGATAGGTTAGTTAGTAGGTAGGTAGGTTGGTAGGTAGGTAGATAGGTAGGTTGGTAAGTAGGTAGGTGGGTAGGTAGGTAGGTAGATAGATTGGTCGGTAGTTAGATAGGTAGGTTGGTAGGTAGGTTGGTAGGTAGGTAGATAGGTAAGTTGGTAGGTAGGTAGATAGGTAGGTTGGTAGGTAGGTAGATAGGTAAGTTGGTAGGTAGGTAGATAGGCAGGTTGGTAGGTAGGTAGATAGGTAAGTTGGTAGGTAGGTAGATAGGTAAGTTGGTAGGTAGGTAGATAGGCAGGTTGGTAGGTAGGTAGATAGGTAGGTAGGTAGGTTGGTAGATAGATAGGTAGGAAAGCAACGTGCAGACAGACTGATTGATTGCTTGATCGACTGATTGGCTTCAAGAAAGGAAATATACAGGACTCTTAAACGGGATCAGGTCATTGTTAATTATTATAAAACGACAAATGTTTACCATACGACACGTCTCTATAATTATTACGCATCTGCGGAATTATCCTGTATCAGGCTACCGGCAGTCTCGATAAAACGTATACCTGCTATATGGACTGAGAGCTGTATGCTGGCAAGGAATTAAAGTCCCCAGTCTACACGAATCAAATCTGATTGATTGATGTTTGTTTAGTCAGCATTTGGACAATGTTGCACGTTTATTTAGTGTGTATGTATGTATGTGCTTTTGTGTTTGATATTGGTGATATTGGTTTTTACATCACAGGGCAAATTATCTATTTAATTATCTGTCATCTATCTATCTTTCTGTCTATCTGTCTATCTATCTATCTATCTATCTATCTATCTATCTATCTATCTATCTATCTATCTGTGTATCTATCTATCTATTTATCTATCTATCTATCTATCTATCTATCTATCTATCTATCTATCTATCTGTTTGTCTGTCTGTCAATCTATCTATCTAGTTATCTATCTTTCTGTGTATTTATCTATCTATCTATCTGTGTATCTATCTATCTATCTATTTATCTATGTATCTAACTATCTATTTATCTATCTATCTATCTATCTATCTGTGTGTGTGTGTCTGTATGTGTGTCTGTCTGTCTGTCTATGTGTCTGTCTGTCTGTGTGTCTGTCTGTCTATCTATCTATTTGTCTGTCTGTCTGTCTGTCTGTGTATCTGTCTGTCTGACTGTCTGTCGATCTATCTATCTGTCTATCTGTCTGTCTGTCTCTCTGTCTGTCTGTCTGTTTATCTATCTATCTATCTATCTGTCTGTCTGTCTGTCTGTCTGTCTGTCTACTTATCTATCCCTGCTGGTTGGTGACGGCCTCTGATAGGGTCCCCCTCTGTTTGCCATTCTGTGTACAGTTTTAATTTTCCCGAGCACAATTAGACTCTTGCCATGTTGACGTGCTTTCTCGAAGCTCAGACTGTTTGTCTCTCTTTCTGTCAGTCTGTTTGTCTATATGTCTGTCAGAAATTTTCCTCCTCTTTCTTGTTTCCATCCGCCCACCCAGCCTGTCTTCGCCTGACCCACCCACCTCCGAAACCTCAGTCTACAAAAACTAGAAATGACGTAGATAGAAAAATATAGCGAGATTTGATTGGCTGCCAGTGAAGAGCCTACAAAGAGGAGGTCGGAGGAGAATGAAGAAGATGGTATATACATCCATCAGTATTCAGATCTAACCACCGCTGCACCTCGCCCGCCACCTGTACTTGATAGAACAGAAAGGCTCATACATAGCGCCATCCATACCTGGGGCACGGTTTGAGTACTGCCCTTCACACTCACTCGCTGAGTCTGCCGTGTGTGAAGTCTGTCTTTGGCACCTTCGTGAAGTCTCAACCATTTGCTGGGTGGCAGATAATCGTTGTTGTTTTTTTAGAGTGTTTTTTTCCTGGTGGAAGTACTGGGCTTTTGTCTTTGGAGAACTGTGATTTTATCTATCTATCTATCTATCTATCTATCTATCTATCTATCTATCTATCTATCTATCTATCTATCTATCTATCTATCTATCTATCTATCTGTCGTCTGCCTGTCTGTCTGTCTGTCTGTCTGTCTGTTTGTCGATCTATCTATCTATCTATCTATCTATCTATCTATCTATCTATCTATCTATCT
Source organism: Onchidella celtica (assembly GCA_963931925.1). Lineage (NCBI taxonomy): Eukaryota > Metazoa > Mollusca > Gastropoda > Systellommatophora > Onchidiidae > Onchidella > Onchidella celtica. The sequence continues at coordinate 55,752,839 of OZ007576.1, forward strand.
ATCTATCTATCTATCTATCTGTCTATCCATCCATCCATCCGTCCGTCCGTTCGACCGTCCGTCTGTCTGTCTGTCTGTCTGTCTCTCTCTCTCTCTTTCTCTATCTATCAATCTATCTGTCTGTCTGTCTATCTATCTATTTGCCTGTCTGACTGTCTATCTAGCTGTCTATCTGTGTTTCTGTCTGTCAGTCTGCTATTTATCTGTATGTCTGTCTGTCTGTCGCTCTCTGTAGGTTTGGTGGTGCTGCTGGAAGTGATAAGTTGTAGTGATATAGTATGGCAGGGTCAGAATTGTTTGTTTGTTGATGTTGTTGTTGTTGTTTTGCAAGTAGATGTTGAGCTCGGGGCCACCAAATTTTTCGGTAATAGAATCCCGTAGACCTCAGATGGGTAACTTTACCCCGTCCGCTGTTGGTGAAGATTGACACGTTTGTCTTGCAAGTCCCCGCGACATCTGATCGGTGAGATGCTGTCCAGCTTGTCACTGAAGTGCTAAACCTTGTCCAGTCTGCCTAAGTCCGTCTGACGCAACCTGAGCTGGTCATCTCTAACGCTGACCACACACTATCGGTACTTAGTCCTAGTCACACGTCTGACGCTGTGATGGTCAGTGTAGACTTGTCTCCGTGTGACGTCACGGCATTTTGGTCGTCGCTTTACTCCCCATGCCTGGTCAGCAGGTCATTTCCATGCATGTCTGAGTTCTCATTCCTTTGTCTTACACCCAGAAATAGTAATCCACTAGCGCCCAGATCCATAGAACATCATCCTAAACTTCTATAACATGCATAACAAATTTTAATGGGACATATAAATGCAAAAAACGATTTGTTGAGAAGTTAGTGTTCCAGCTATGAAAACAGTGAACACCAGGCGACACCTCTCCAATTTGCAATATTGGATACAATCGAGTGGATCTTTCTACTCAAGTTTGGAACTCGTAAACCGGTCAGTATTCAAGATTCTAGTAAGACTTGGATAGTACTTGTATTAAAATAAAGTTGTTTCTCGAATAAAAAGACAACCACACCGGACATCCCTCTTACGATTTACGTTCTTTAAACCAGATTGTACAAAACGTTTACTCTGTGTAATCATGTCCTAATGAAGAAAACGTGAATCGTGTTTAATTCCGTATCCCTGATTTCAAATTCAGGCAAATGTGGACATTAACCCTTTACATGCCAACAGAGCACAACTGTGGTAATGTCACTGGTAATGCGGTCTATGAAATCATAGAAAAGAGAAAATCATTGTAAAAAAGTTTGTCTTTCAATATTTTAGATTCTCATCGACCACTTTAAAATACTGCAATAAACAAATCTAAAGGTAACTGGGGATACACAGCTTATAGGCCCATTGCGGATAACGGCCATTTTAGTTCTCAAGACCGACGCCTCACCATGGTGATGGCAGCATTGACTTTGATTCGTTAGCTGATTTGCACCGTGAGCACTTCAGGCGTCGCGAACCAATCGGCGACGAGCAAAAACAAAAGTAAACAATAACACGTGTGTTCATGCACATGGGAGACGTTCGGTCAATTCTTTCACTTCCTTTCCCTTGTTAAACAAGTTGTTTACACGTATGGTAGGGAATCTGACCAGCTTGGATCCATCTTCTCCACCCCTGTCATAACAGTCAACTGCAATGCAACCAGCAGGCATTTTAACCGCTTAGACATAATTATCTCGAAGTTACACTCATCAGCTGATCCACCCACCATCTTAGGTGTCGGAAGTACAAAACAAAAACACTCTGTGACGTCATTCGCAATGGGCCTATACCATTTCAGCCTCGGTAAGTAAAGGGTTAAAGCGCCAACAACAACAACAACAACAACAACAACAGCAACAACAACAACAACAGCAACAACAACAAAGAAAAACCAGGTAGTCTCAGTGCGAAAGCGTCCCATTTTATCTTTTTTTTTTTTTGTTTGGTTCACCAAGAATTTCCTGTACGGTGCACGATTGTTTTTCCTTTTTTTTTCCTCAACTATTCATCATTTTGTTCGTGGTGAGAAACTAATTCTATTGCAGCTTCTGGTAACACGATCTAGTTCATGTTTAGCGAAATTAGCTAGAAATAATGAGATTACCTGGCTGCAATGGGGAATACAAGAAATGAGCTTTTTTTCTCATATTTCAGACAAACAGAATAGCTTAAATCCACGTCCGGGTTTACAAGCATGATCCTTTCACATTATGATTGTTATATATGTCATTATTGAATATTGCACTAGGGATTGTCCTACAGAAATTTCCTACAGAAACTTTTTTTTTTTTTTGGTATTTACAAAATACAGACGGGAAAATCTGGGAACGTAAGACCATAAAACACGGCGTGGAAAAGATAAGGCTCAACTTTCGTTGGTCTAGAGACCAGGTGGTCGCCTCTCATCCCAGAGGTACCGGGTTCCATCTCCTGTCGGTGTAGGCATGTTTGATTTTTTATTTTTTTTTGGGGGGGGGGGGGCAAATATTCCTGTCCCTTATCCTATGGCAGGTATGATCGAGCACCTAGTCTTCACGGATGAGGACGAAAAAGTCGGAGGGCCCATGTGCACGTTGCCCACGTTGAAGATACCTTGGCACTTGGAAACGAGATAGATATATGCAGGCCGAACAAGGCTGCTGCCCGGGCAAAAAATGTTTGAAAGAAAATCCCCACCACAGAAACACACAAAAACGAAAACAAGAAAAATGAGGTATTAATGCCGAGAGCAGCGAAACCTCCTAAAATAAAGAGCTGACACTAGGGCATGATAGAGAGCTGACACTAGGGCATGATAGAGAGCTGACACTAGGGCATGATAGAGAGCTGACACTAGGGCATGATAGAGAGCTGACACTAGGGCGTGATAGAGAGCTGACACTAGGGCATGATAGAGAGCTGACACTAGGGCATGATAGAGAGCTGACACTAGGGCATGATAGAGAGCTGACACTAGGGCATGATAGAGAGCTGACACTAGGGCATGATAGAGAGCTGACACTAGGGCATGATAGAGAGCTGACACTAGGGCATGATAGAGAGCTGACACTAGGGCATGATAGAGAGCTGACACTAGGGCGTGATAGAGAGCTGACACTAGGGCATGATAGAGAGCTGACACTAGGGCATGATAGAGAGCTGACACTAGGGCATGATAGAGAGCTGACACTAGGGCATGATAGAGAGCTGACACTAGGGCATGATAGAGAGCTGACACTAGGGCGTGATAGAGAGCTGACACTAGGGCATGATAGAGAGCTGACACTAGGGCATGATAGAGAGCTGACACTAGGGCATGATAGAGAGCTGACACTAGGGCATGATAGAGAGCTGACACTAGGGCATGATAGAGAGCTGACACTAGGGCATGATAGAGAGCTGACACTAGGGCATGATAGAGAGCTGACACTAGGGCATGATAGAGAGCTGACACTAGGGCGTGATAGAGAGCTGACACTAGGGCATGATAGAGAGCTGACACTAGGGCATGATAGAGAGCTGACACTAGGGCATGATAGAGAGCTGACACTAGGGCATGATAGAGAGCTGACACTAGGGCGTGATAGAGAGCTGACACTAGGGCGTGATAGAGAGCTGACACTAGGGCGTGATAGAGAGCTGACACTAGGGCGTGATAGAGAGCTGACACTAGGGCGTGATAGAGAGCTGACACTAGGGCGTGATAGAGAGCTGACACTAGGGCATGTTTCTAAGTTTTGTGATTAACTCGGAGTTCACGGCGTAATTTATGCAAATTACTTTTGATATAATACTATGCAGCAGCTGTACATGAAGTAAGTTCTTTGATGTGCACGAAATACACCCATTGGGAATTTTTAATTACATGGCCCGAGAGTGCTGATGTTGTCCATGTGACTAGATCTGAAGTCAGCGGGAGGTTCTCTGTAAGTATCGTGTACAATGAGCTGTCTTTATGCAGAGTAACGTGCGGGTTTGTCCGAGTGACTGGACATGATGTTCATACCGTGACAGGGCACTGTCTAGTACTGGTCCGTGACACGTGGACACTGTATCCTTGTCTGGTCCTGTCCATCTTGTCCGGTGTGACATACATTTGTCTGGTTGGTGTTTTTTTTCTTTTTTTACTTGTCTGTCTGTCTGTCTGTCTCAGTCCGTCTATCTGTCTGTCTATCTATCTATCTATCTGTCTGTCTGTCTGTCTGTCTGTCTGTCTCAGTCCGTCTTTTTGTCTGTCTATCTATCTATCTATCTATCTATCTGTCTGTCTATCTATCCATCTATCTATCTATATGTCTGTCTGTCTATCTGTCTGTCTATCTGTCTGTCTATCTATCTGTCTGTCTATCTATCTATCTGTCTATCCATCTGTCTGTCTGTCTGTCTGTCTGTCTGTCTATCTATCGATCTGTCTGTCTGTCTGTCTGTCTGTCTGTCTGTCTATCTAACTAACTAACTAACTCTCTATCTATCTATCTATCTATCTATCTATCTATCTATCTGTCTATCTATCTATCTATCTATCTATCTACCTAGCTATCTGACTCTCTATCTGTCGATCTATCTATTAATCTGTGTATCTTTTGCCTGTATGTCTATCTATGTATCATCAATTAACCGTTGGATTTGTCTACTATCTGTGTGGTTTTCATTTTGTACATTAGCTGTTTCCCTGTCAGTCTATCACCATCTTTCTATCCGTCTGTATAAGTTTTATCCACCGGTCTTTGTCCGTCTGTCTGTCTCTCCGTCGACTGCCTGGGATGGGTTTATGAAAGTTCGTCGTCCGCTTCTTTTCCTGTCTGGTCCAGTCTTTTCACACGTGTCGGCCATTTCTGCCGTCAGCGTGTGTGTGTGCGTGAGAGCGAGAGGGAGAGAGAGAGAGAGTACTAGGATAACTTTTATGTTTTCGCTAATCCAAGTCTATTCGCCGTTGCTGCTTGTAACTTCTATCTCTCTTTTCACACATAAACGCCAAACGGGCAACTCTTATCATTTTTTGCCCACACTTGGCGCTATTTTATGCTTCTTCCTGGCCTCCAGACTAATTTGCCTGTTTGCCCCTGCGCTACGATGTTCTGTTCTGTAGGGAAGTTCCTACCTCTGTTACCTGTAAGGTTAGGTAGCATGTCAGCTATCCTGTATCCCCTATCGCCCCGGTTATCTAAATCAGCCCCGGTAAGGTTTCAAAGCGTGCCAATCGCTCTCTTTTCTACTATAACATCAAATAAACAAGACATGGCGGAGACGTTCGGCAATTCATAACGTTCCGCTAAGCGTTCTGTTCAGGACGGCCACCTGGCACTAGAGGCCAGTTCCCACTGCGCCTGTTCCTCCCCTTAGAATGACAGGACTTGTTGTAGGTCTCCCTTCAACTTTTGAGAAATCCAGGACTGAAGTTTCATGTGATCATAGCTTTTAGAGCAAAGATTTACTTTTCTTTTTCAGTAATACTTGCAAATTACACAGCGAATCTGCTTGATACTTTGACACACAGTCTAGAAGGCCGGTAGAAGTAGTGTGTATTGTGTAACTCAATTCAGCCAAAAAGTGGAGATAGGACCTTGTCAGTCTAAAACAGGGGTCACCAAACCTTTTTCACAGAGGGCCGGATAACTGACAGACTTACAAGCGCCGGCCGCATAAGCAATCTGTCCATCCCGTAGCTCTAGATATCCCTGGTTTTATCAAACAAAATCAAGTACCATTGCGGGCCGGATGAACTGACGTCGCGGGCCGGATGCCGTAGTTTGGTGACCCCTGTCCTAAAAGAACGTCTTGCTGTCTTCTAACCCCGTTGTGGACGGCCACTTCTGAAAGTGATAGTATTGTTTGCTCGTGTGTTTTCAGTTCCATGTGTAAATAAATCTGAGCTTGTACAGAGAATTTATTTGATTTAGACCAAGGAAATGGCGGGAAATGATTTATTTACCACATCTGAAGAGCTGGGAGATCAGAATGTCGTGTGTTTGATGTCTGGTCCTTTTTTCATGTACCGCAAACCGTAGAAATGTGGCATCAACTGAGAGTGAAAACGTTACTTCTTGGAACATACACACACAAAATTGACGGATATTGCCAATTTGCATAGACGAGAGATAGCCCAAAGAAAAAAAACGTGGGGGTGGGGGGGGGGGGGAGGTTAAAGTCTTCTTAGCAATGAATGCCCAGAACTGTGAAAATAAAATTCTAAGTTAGTTCCTTAATTCGGATATATCGAGAATAAATCTGGCTATGCCTGACCTCTGACATCTGGAGCTGGTCAGTGGATGTAAAGTGCCCTTGTAAAGGTCTCAGGGGTATTTCATCCCAGAATCTCAAGAAGGAATTTGTTTTTAAAGTGTGTGTTTGTAAGTGGCTGGTTTGGTGTTTTTTTAAGATTTGAGGTGAAATGCCCGAGCAACTGAAGATTATTTTAAGGCTACGATCAAAATTGGGAGGTGGAAAAATCCAGGCTCTTGACACCAAACTGAAAAATGGTTGAACTGTTGAATTTGCCGTGTAAATCTTTCTGTGATTTGTGTGTGCGGGGGGGGGGGGGGGGGGAAGAGAGAGATTTCAGCTTTTTGTACAGAAATAAAAGGTTTCTGTTTTCTTTTGTTTGTCTGTTTCTATTGAGTGCGAGCTGTTTATTAAATGCATATTGAATATGTTTGCACATTGATTCTACACCTAAACAGGAACATGTTGTGGGTGGCGACTAAACATCTGACTTTGCTCAGTTAGACAGACGGAGGGAGCAAAAACTGCAGATCCGCGTAAACACAAGAAATATTCTCCAGACTAGACCTGACTTTATTTCTTGTTGTTCCAACTCCACTTTTTGCACGTTTGCGGCTTTAGCTATTGTGATCAGGAGTTAGAATAAATGGCAACTGTGAAACAGCTTGATAAGTGCCACAGCGAATTTTAAACCAATGTCGAAAGTGTGCATTAGTTTTACCTCTTCTACATACTAAAATGATTTCTGGGTTTTCAGAAAATGGAGACAGAACAAACAAGAACTGAGATTACGAAAACGTCCATGTTTTAGACACATTCGCGTCGTCCTGCCAGTGTTGTATCAGTTTTACTTGTGAGTTTCTTCAGTCAACTTTCTGCCCTCACTCCGACAATCATTAATTTCACTGCCGGACTGTTCGCAGTTTGTGTCGCTGTCTAAAATAGCATCAGTTCTAGAACGTTCTGGCTTCTCCGGGAAATACACTAATGTGTATGGGGTTTGCTTGGAGACGTGTGCCAGTCTCGCAGGGGGGAATGCACGAGAGAAAAGGTCACCGGCATCTTGAAATAATCTCCAATGTTGCTTTGATCAGCTCGGGTTGCATATCTGACACCTGCCTTTTGATAGGTGCCCGACATCTTTCTCTGATAAACCCATTGACAAGACACGCGTAAATCTCAGACTTAACGTCGAATTCGTGGGTTTGTGGATTATTTTTTTTTTTCGTTGTTGTTGGAGATCGCGTATTCAGTGGTTGTGATACAAAATCTGACGAATAAAACACGAGACATGTTCGACGGTTTGAAGTGCATGCAGAGTTTGTGCCGAGACACAGAGTACCGAGACGAACCGTTCCTTCTCCCACTGTGTGTCCATGAATTGTGCGCGTATAAATACGTTGAGTACTAATCTTTTTCGTTCAATTTTGAAGGACGGTGGTGCGAATTGTTGCATTGTTGACATGGATGATACGCGCGCAAGTCGACGGACGGAATTTGGCGAATTGATTGGTTTCGGTATCCTGTGTTTTGATTTAGTGCTCAGAAACGCGAAAGTGGAAGAAATAAGAAAGACAAGTGACCGGGGGGACCCCTGATGATTGCAGTGGTTGTTTGTGAGGTTGTAGTGGTGGTAGAAGTGCTAGATGTATAGTGGTGCAAACTCTGATATTAGTACGACCTGTGAGATGGTAGCAGTCGTTGTTGACACTCTGGCTGTGGGCGTAGCAGCAGTAGTAAGAAAAGCAGAAGTCGTTGTAGAAGCTGGAGTGGTGGTAGTTTTAGCAGTTGTTGTTGTTATTGTTGTTGTTGTTTTTGATGGTGATGGTGATGGTGGTGGTGGTGGTGGTGTTAGTGGTAGTGGTGATGGTGATGATGGTGTTTGAAGGGGGCGGGGGTGATATGAATGGGGACATCTCCCGGCGGAGAAATTATTTTCTGCTATAAGCTATGCATGTATGTGTTATTGGATGAGCAGCTTCTGTTGAGCGCTGTGTTTGGAGATATCGCGGTTTCGTCTGAAGGCGGTTTAGGTACATATGTCTTCATGAAACAGCCATCATGTTTGCATGTACGGGTGGTCGGTATGGACAGGAATGACAGTCACTGACCTTACCCTGGTATGTCTTTGAATCCGAAAGACAAACAATTAATGTCCGTGTGTGCTTGATAGATTTTCTGTCTGTTTTGAATAAATCCCTCAGGTGTGAGTGACAGACACGGGTATTGTTTGGGGAGAGGAAGTCGTGGAGATAGAGAAAACCTCACGGACAAAAGGGCTACAGGATTGCCGTGTCTTGTACAGCTGGGGACATTTGTGTAAATACAAATAGTTGTGGGAGATTGTACGCTATTGATTGTGTTAATCTGTGTGTGTGAATATGTTTATGTGGAGGTGGGGTGGGGTAAGGTGGGTATGGGTGGAAAGGGGGGGGGGGCAGAGATACAGTTTTCTTTAACGGATAATATTTCTTGGGGATAGGGGTGAAATGACCGAATGCTATCAGCATAATTATAAAAATTATATGTAAGCAGATGGATGGGTGGGTGGGTGGACGGATAGATGGATAGACAGGTGGATGGATGGATGGAGGGAGAGGGAGGGGGCATCGACGGACGGACGGACGGCTGGGAAGATGAACGGATGGATGGATCAATGAAATGAAGGAAAATCGATAGATGATTATATAAACATCATTAACAAGCGGAAGATATCTAGACGGGCAGACAGAACGACAAAGAGGATAAAGACAAAAGGAAAGAGAGAAAGTAAAACCTTATGTAGAACTAATGAAAGAGGACGAAAGACAGTGTCTGATGCGACAACTGAATCAAAGACCGGATCCATTTAGATCAAATTGGATTTTTGTTGTTCAGATAGCAGCGGACGTGAAAGATGGGATGTTTGGCTGTCATTAGGGAGACGTGGGAGAGGAAGGTGGAGAATGCTGGAGGGGAGGGGAGGTGAGAGAGCGAACAGACTGACAGACAGACTGACAGACAGACTGACAGACAGAATGATTGGAGGTTTAGGCAACACACGGCGGGCAAAGTGTTCTTCAGTGTGTCAATTAAAAGTGTTGCTGTTGTTGTTTGAGAATGATGGTGAGGAGAAGGAGGAGGAGGAAGAAGTGGTGTGGTGGTGGAGGATAGCGTGGTTGTTGTTGTTGTTGTTGTTGTTGTTGTGGCCGTCGTAGATGTGGTTGTAGTGATGACAGGGAGGTGGATATTCTAATTGTTCTTTTTATTACGGTTGTTGTTGTTGATGGTGGTGGTGATGATGATGATAGTTAGTGCGCACGTTGTAAGATCTTGCTGAGGTTGTTGTTGTTGTTGTTGTTGTTGTTGTTGTTGTCGTTGCTGTTCGTGCATCCCCCAGAGACATACGTGCACGTGTACAAAGAATTCATGTATAGAGCAAAGCTAAAGTGTTCTCCCCCCCCCCCCTCTCTCTCTCTTTCTCTCTCTTTCTCTCTTTCGGTCTCTCTCTCTCTTTCTTTCCCTCTCTTTTTGTCTCTCTTTCTCTTTCTCTCTCTCTCGCTTTCTTTCTCTCTCTTTCTCTTTCTCTCTTTCTCTCTTTCTCTCTTTCTCTCTTTCTCTCTTTCTCTTTCTCTCTCTTGCTCTTTCTCTCTCTCTCTCTCTCCCTCTGTGTCTTTCTCTCTCTTTCTCTTTCTCCCTTTCTGTCTCTTTCTCTTTCTCTTTCTCTCTTTCTCTTTCTCTCTCTCTGTCTCTTTCTGTTTCTGTCTCTCTCTTTGTGTCTTTCTCTCTCTTTCTCTCTCTCTCTTTTTCGCTCTGTGTGTGTCTGTCTCTCTCTCTTTCTCTCTCTCTCTCTCTCTCTCTCTCTCTCTCTCACACACACACACACGCCAAACATATTCAGTCCACGACTAAACCTGTATTTGTCCCCCGTGTCCAGAACTTTCTGGAACTAGAGAATTCCGCGAGGGAAGGAGGCGGTACAGAATGTTGTAGCTGGTTGTAGGACTGTCGTGTCATTGTGATAAATGTGATGTTGATGTGACCCAGGGACAGACGCCCGGGGGTCAGGCCGGAAACAGATGGTCAGTTTGTGTGAGCTGCTTGGCTTTTGGATGGATGGATAGGTGGGTGAGTTGGTGGATGGATGGATGGATGAATGGATAGGTGGGTGAGTGTGTGGGTGGGTGAATGAGTTGATGGATGGATGGGTGAGTGGATGGATGGATGCATGGATGAGTGGATGCATGGATGGGTGGATGGATGGGTGGGTGAATGAATCAATGGATGGGTGGATGGGTAGATGGATGGATGCATGGACGGGTGAATGGATGGGTGGGTGGGTGGATGCATGGATGGGTGGGTGAATGAATGGATGGGTGGGTGAATGAATGGATGGGTCGATGGGTGGATGCATGGACGGGTGAATGGATGGGTGGGAGGATGGATGGATGGATGGGTGGGTGGGTGAATGAATGAATGGATGGATGGATGCATGGACGGGTGAATGGATGGGTGGGAGGGTGGATGGATGGGTGGGTGGGTGAATGGATGGATGGATGCATGGACGGGTGAATGGATGGGTGGATGAGTGGATGGATGGATGGGTGAATGAGTGGATGGATGGATGGGTGAATGAGTGGATGGATGGATGGATAAACGCAGTCAAGTGTTGTGCGTGAATTCCTCGGTGAATATTTGAATGACGTCAGTGATGGCGAACAAACAGTCTGGGTCGACTTTGACCTGAATCTTACTGAAATCGGTACCAAAAAAGTGTCCAGCATCAGGAATACCGTCTCTGGGAACGACACTGGTCTATGTCCAATTTGGGTCATTTTCGAGTTATGAACACAACGGTGTTCAGAATGTTTTAATCTATCAAATGAATAATGGGTTCACGTTCTATAAAATGCCTGATTAATTTCATTTCTTGGACAACACTGATCTAACTCCAAAGCTTCCCATAATTCCCTTAAAAACTGTTATTTTTATTGCAAAAATCACTCAAAAAATGTGATAGCCGTTTTTTTCTACTTAAAGCAAAAAGGAAGTACAAAATTCTCTTAAATTATTTGATTTGGGGGCAAAATGAAGTTTCCCTTCAGTCTTGATTTTCTCAAAACTAGAAAAGTGGCACTAAGACCAATGACGATCTCAGTGGCTGTTGATGGTGTCTGTCCATCGAGCTTTTGCTGGTACCTCCTTGCCAATCCATTTGTAGACAACAGCAGTTTTGTTATAGCACCATTTTGTGTGTTTGTCTCGGCTAGTAGAAGCTTCGTGATCAGTCCACTCGGGTCAAGTGATTGAGGGCATTTCTCCTGCGTGCTGTATGAAACGGGAGGGGGGGGGGGGGGGCAAGAAATCTGTAACTTCTTGAGTCCGTGAGTGACAAAAGTATTGACTTGCGTGTGCTTTTGTAGGTGAGCTACAGTTTCTGGAGTTCGTGAGGAGTTGTCAGTCAGTGCGGTCAGGGGTGGCGTTTCTGTTTGTGGACATGTATGTGTGGGTCGGTGTGTGGGTGTGTGGGTGTGGGTGTGTGTGTGTGTGTCTGTGTCTCTTTCTCTTCCTCCTCCCTCCCACTCACTCTCTCATTCTCTCTCCCTTTCTCTCTCTCCTTCTCTCTCCCTGTCTCTCTCCGTATCTCTTACTCTCCCTCTCTCTCTCTTTCTTTCTCTCTCCCCACCCTCTCTCTCTTTCTTCCTCCACTCTCTTTCTCTCTTTCTCTCTCTCTCTCTCCCTCTCTATCTCTCTCTTTCTTTCTCTCTCCCCTCCCTCTCTCTCTTTTTCTATCTCTCTTCCCCCCCCCTGTCTCTCTCTCTTTCTTTCTATCTCTCTTCCCCCTCTCTTTCTCTGTCTCTCTCTCCCCTCTCTCTTTCGAATCACATGTATAGCTTTATGTAGATTAGCGAAACTGTCAGTTTATGTGTGAGCACAAAACGGAGCGTGCTGGACTGGCTGAGGGGAGAAGAAGCAAGGAGACGGGAAAGGGGGAGGGTGGGGTGGGGGGGGTTAAAGATATGAGGCTGTGAGGTTTAAAGGATGAGCGAGAGGAAAGCTGATGAAAGAAATCTGGGGCAAGGAGTCGGATGGAGGAAATGAGTAGAAGAAGCAGTTGATAGGGGAAAACTTTTAGGGTGTTTGGGGGGGGGGGGGGGAGTGTAGTGTCGAGATGGAAATGGAGGCTGGGAGAGAGGGGGAGGGAGGGGAAGGTAAGCGTGAGATGATGATAAAGAGATGTAAAGAGAGAGGATCGTGCCGTGGGAAGGATGTTGGGTATTTATCTACTTGTGTTCCGTCAGTTCATGGGATGAGGATTGTCTGAAGGAGGCAGGGGAAGACAGCAAGGGAAGACAGTTTAAGATCTGTGCAGAGAGGCAGATCAATATCTCCCCCGACCCCCCCCCCCACCGACCCACTCCACAAGTTGTTGTAGCCGTCCATGACTGGGTGTGGATGTTCATCAAGACACAATCTAGACCTGGCTACAACGAATCTTGTCTACATGCCAACACGGGAAGCGGTCAGAGATGAGAACGTACAGCGTTGTCCAGCATGGAGTCCGCCATTTGGTGGTGGTGGTGGTGGTGTTGATGATGGTGATGATGGTTCAGTTGTTGCTGTTGCTGTGAGGGTGGTGGTGTTGGCTTGGTCTCTTGATAGTACTTGATGTAGATAACTTTGTAAGCCCATTCTTAATTATTTTTATCTTTTTTTTTTTCCTAATTATGAAATTGCAATTGGGCAATTTGCGGAACACATCTTGTTTTTGTGTGCGAGTGTGTGTGTGTGTGTGTATGTTTGCGAAAGAGAGAGAGATCATCAGGGATGAATTTTGCAATTCCAAAGTGAAATTCGCTCGCTTCATCCGCCGCACATTAGGTTAAAGGACACGATCTTCCCATGGACTCAGCGCCATGAAACACCAGCGCAGATTTGCAGATTTGCCAACCCCCCCCCCCCCCCCCCCCAAAAAAACTGCGTCAGTTATTGAGTTATCCAGACAAAATTACCACAGGAAACCTGCGCGTTGTTGTTTACAGGTGGAAAGTCTAACCGGGATTGTCTCCCCCCTGGTTCTTCTGTCCACCTTCCAGAAACATCCAGATGTTCTCTCTGTATGACATCTCTGTGTGACATCTCTGTGACATCTCTGTGTGACGGCCCCATCTGTGACTAAATTGTTGTGACCAGATTGTATTTTCCTTGCGGGTTTTATCTCTGGGATCTCGGCAGTTCTAGAATTTCCTTTCCTGCTATGAGGTTTATCTCTGCCCTTCGATTTTATTTTATCTTTCCTGCCAAAAATATCACAATTATCAGTTTACGTAATGTCTGGTGCTAATTGGGTAACTCGTCCTCCTGCTGTCACATCATTTCTGGTATATTCTGTCTATCGCTAGCTTTTTCCTAGCACAATGTGACCCTTCTCGTGTCGACGTGATTTCTCCAAACTCAAACCCAGTTAATATACAAGTCAAAGGTTTCTCGTGGCTCGATCTTAAACGCAGGCCCTCTCGTCAGACTTTTTTCACAGCTACCTTTCCTATATTTTACAGCATTCTTTTGACTCTGCGTTCTCTGTTTCCGTTGCGTAAATAGCTCATGATAAGAGATGTTACCGTAATTGTGCTGAATGTTTTCTCGAGACGATAAACCCCCGGGTCTGTGTGTCCTACATCAGAAATGCACTCACTGCTCAATACTGACATATCCTGTCCGTTTTAACCCCTTGAATGCCCAAAGCGTATTGTGGTTCATTTTTCATATTTTGTGTGCCGGCTACGAATCTGTCTAAATACAGTCATGAATTTTTAGGCACTTGCTAAATTCTACTTTTAAGTTTCCCATGTACCTTTTGGAATAAAGGAAATGGTTAATTCAACAGTAACAAGAATTATGAGGATCATAACAATACTGCTTTGGCACTGAACGGGTGAAAGTGCCACGAGCTTCCGAAAGTGAGTCCGAGTTGATTCAAGGGAAGCAACCAAGTATTTGAATGCTCACTGAAAGAGTTCAACATTTAACTCCCCTTAAAACGGCTGTAAATTTCAGGGCTTTGGTGGTGCAAGTATTTCTTTGCAGTGGTTCAGGTGGTTTTGTCTGTAAAGTATTTCTGTTATTCTTCCTTTTTCATCTTTGGCATCGAGTTCATGTGTCAGTTATGTAGATATTTGTATACTCTAGAACACATTCAGGGCACGCACATAGTGTAGCGGGTGGTTGACGGAAGCTTTGGTAGCGTCTCCTTTAGTCACAATCATTCTGGTATATTCTGTCTATGGTCTTACTTTTTCGTGTCACATGCTTTCTCCAAACTCAAAGTCAAAGGCACCCAGTGTGGTTGGTGGTGGAAATACGCACAAATAATAACATTTGGAGACTTGGGGATTAGAGTAGAGTAGCCCTGACTCAGTGCTGGGTGCACGAACCCGTTGCTTTGTATCTTGTCTGCAGTTTGCAACAGTTTCTGGTTCCGTCCGGACTTTTTTTTTTAACAGTGTAACCCCCGTGCAGTTGGTAGATGCTTCCAGAACAAGATTCGATGTCGAACTCCTAACGATCATCCGATTTTCTAAGTGTCAGGTCAACATATAATCAATAACGCTGATTTGTTACAGCATTCTGTACAGTGAACTAGCCAGAGCCTGAACTTTGCACGTCGTTCTCTATGTTTTCTGATGTTTAAACTTGTATTTAGTGTATTATTTTACGTTTTGTAGTTGCCTTGACAGTGGCGTTACCACAGCATGTTTCTGGTGTTTCACCAATGGCGGTATATCTGTTTGATGTTTGATGTTTGATGTTTCAGGTACGAGATCTGATTGGTCGCTGTACCTGCCCTGTACAGTTTCCTATGGTCAAGGTCGGCGAGGGCAAGTACAAGATTGGTGACTCACAGAATCTCATTTTTGTCCGAGTAAGTCGTGCGGTTTGGTTGGTTGGTTGGTTGGTTGGTTGGTTGGTTGGCTGGTTGGTTGGTTGATTGGCTGGTTGGTTGGATGGTTGGTTGGCTGGTTGGTTGGATGGTTGGTTGGCTGGTTGGCTAGTTGGTTGGTTGGCTGGTTGGTTGGATGGTTGGTTGGTTGGTTGGTTGGTTGGTTGGATGGTTGGTTGGTTGGCTGGTTGGATGATTGGTTGGTTGGTTGGATGGTTGGCTGCCTAGTTGGTTAGGTGGTTGGTTGGTTAGTTGGTTGGTTGGTTGGTTAGTTGGTTGGTTGGTTGGTTGGTTGGTTCCTTATTTGGTCGATTTCTTGGTTGGTTGGTTGACTGATTTGTTGGCTGGTTGGTTGGTTGGCTGGTTCCTTATTTGGTTGATTTGTTGGTTGGTTAGTTATCCTGCCTGTGACTGGTGAATTTAAATGAAACCATTGACATAGCATTAGTCTGAGTAGACCAGTCAACATCATCAGGAAACGTCAGGAATGCCAATAATTGTGCTGATATTTCTGCCTGCAGATTCTCAGGAACCACGTGATGGTGCGGGTTGGCGGTGGCTGGGATACGTTGGAAAACTACCTCAATAAACATGATCCGTGTCAGTGTAACTATAGAGGTAAGTTGGTGTATTTGTCCGTGTAATTAAGGAGGTAATTTGTTGGTGTATTTGTCAGTGTATCAGTAGAGGTAAGTAGTTGGTGTCCATCTTTCTTCCTTTCTCTCCCCCCCCCCCCCACCCCCTATCCACGAGGGTTGATGGTTACTTTAATTTCCATCATTTCCCTCTTCGTGTTCTGCACGAAGTCAAGTCAAAGTCCAAAGCTTCTACAGACCCGTGAATGGTTTCTCCATGTTTGTTTGTCTCCACCTACTTTTTGACTGAAATCTGTGTTTTGATGACAATCATGACTTTGTGACAACGTCCGCGCCCTCGAAATCTATGAAAGTCTGACCGACTCAGGGAAATTGTTCCGTCCATAATGGTCAGCTCAAGGTGTCAGGGTTCAACTCGCTTTCGGCCGCTATACACTCCACCAATACGCACTTTTCTTGTTATTTTTCTCTGAAGAGACTGAGGATTGCGTTCGTTATTATACTGGAGCAAAGCCGCCCCTTCCCCCCCCCCCCCCCGTTTTTGGGGTGCCATCAGTCAGATGGAGCAATCCACAGATTTTTTTTTTTTAAATCATAAATTCGGGTCTTGTATATTTTTCATCAGTTACGAAAACGTGTCATTTGTGACCTGCACCGGTATGCATAATCAATGGGTAAACTAAAGTAAATACGTTGACTGGTGTTAACACGAATTTCATTTCTTGCGTTAACACCAGTCAACGTATTTACTTTAGTTTACGCATTGATTATGCATACGGCCACTGTAGTGGTGGCTGATTTGGCGATGTTTTTGCTGTTGACTTCAAGTTAAACTGTGTGGGACAGGTTGGATAATTATTTGCAATCTAAAAGAATACAAAACAGTTAATGTCTGCAGGAACGAAAAAATAAATGTTGTTCAAAAAAGTTTGTTTTTTTTTTAAATTAATCTTCAACATTTTTCATGAGTTGAATTTGCATGATAACTTTATTTTTTGTAATGAACAAAAAACGGGGGGGGGGGGGGGGTGCGGAAAGACAAATTTATAAAGGAAGCGCATGTTGTACGGATATGGACAGTGCATTGTACGGATATGCACTCCGTACAACGCACACAATTCGATGATGTAGAACACATACCGGAATACTATATTACTGACCTTGTTAATTTGCATAGTTTTTAAAAATATGAATCGGCTTAGTGGCAAAACAATCTGTCTCCTGCTCGGAGATTGCGTGATCTGCGCTAATAATAATAATATACTTGAGTGTACGTCGATCACCAATGGCTACCCCAACCCCTTTTCGCCTGATTAGTCAATCTGACTACCGCCCATTGATACAAACTGACTAGACCCTCACGCCCCCAGGTCCATCTGACTATTCCACGTGTTGTCACTTTAAATTCGTGAACACCATACCAAGTTTTGTTCTAGCAAACCTTCACAAGTCGCGCTTTTGGTAAACATGTTGTACGGATATGCACTGTCCATCTCCATACAACATGTTGTACGGATATAGACTTCCATTTATAAAAGTGTCGCATCAAATTTTTTCTTGGGTTAATTTTCCTCTGACAGTGTTCAGTTTTTTGTGGTGAAGACGCGCTGTGATACACTAGCGTGCGTCGATTGGACATTGCAGAACCATTTTTTCATTCATGGCTGACGGGAATCCCCGCTAAACCAGCCAGGACAGGTGTCAGTCAGAGTTATCGAACTTCCGCTGTTCATTTGGCGACAAATCCCATTCTGGGATACACTAGCCGGTCCTGGGGTGCAGGGGCGTTGTCTTGGTGGGTCCTACATGCGTTTTTGCCAGAGGCAAACTTCAACGAAAAATTAGACTGGTAGGTTGATGAATTGGAACAAGAGAACTGAGGTTTTTCGGTCGCTGTTTATGTAGTAAGTACTGAGTATCTGTATAAGCAACATTTGGTGACCGAAATCTACGCGGTACAACAGGAGATTAAGGGAAGGATAATGTTCTGTGGGTTTCTTTCGCGATACATGATTGATCTAGTCGTTTGGGAAACTGCGAAAAAGAACAAGTAGCCTGATGTTCTTTGGTTCTAGACAGACCTCAAGGAGAGAAGAGAAGAAAAATGAAGCATTAGGGTTTACATTCAGATGTTGTCTTGACCTGTCAGAACAATACAAAAACAACGCTCACGTCTACAAAATCGGTGGCTTAAGTTGACGAACATAATTCCTTGGGTTGGGGGAGGGGGGAGGGGGCACTTGACCTCATCTATATCAGTACAGAGCAGCACGAAGGGGATTTTTGCGCTGTATTAAAGATGGAGACAGAGTGAATGTGGTTCGTTGGGAGGAGAGGGGGGGGGGAGAGGAGAGAAGGGGGGGGCGAGTGTCCTCAACAGGAAAGATAACCCGCATGCTTCATGCTTTACGATGTCCTGATCAATGGTTACCTATCTCCAACGTTGCGAAACAAACATACTTATCACACCTGTGGCCGTATGCATAATCAATGCGTGAACTAAAGTAAATACGTTGCCTGGTGTTAACACGAGAAATTGTATTCATTTCTTGCGTTAACGCCAGTCAACGTATTTACTTTAGTTTACGCATTGATTATGCACACGGCCACTGGAACGACGAACGACAGATCGTAGTTAAAATTCTCACCCAGAAAATAAAGGTAAATTTTTGTCCTTTGAAGAAAACAGCAACATCAACGGGCTGTCTTTGAGTGTGACAGGAATACCAGCTGCACTTTTTCTTCC
This sequence comes from Onchidella celtica, assembly GCA_963931925.1. NCBI lineage: Eukaryota > Metazoa > Mollusca > Gastropoda > Systellommatophora > Onchidiidae > Onchidella > Onchidella celtica. Next base: position 55,771,301 of record OZ007576.1, read on the forward strand.
TCTAAGTCATATTATTTACATGTATGTGTTTTATGTGTTGCTCCAGGCGAACCTTGAAAGATAATAATGCTCTCGACAGATATGAATTTGCTGCGACTGTGGGCACCGGGTACATCGGGTGTCAGAAATCCTGGTAATGCCGGTACAGATGGGTATAATTTATGCCCACACATGCACACATGTACAGACACATCTATGGCACCATAGCAGGAACAATCAATTGCCCACCCCTTCCCCACCTGATCCCCTAGTGCAGCAACATCTATCGGATTAATGCATTTGGACATCAATACCAAATCAATACTGGGCCCTGCATATGTGTGGAGGATTCAGTGAGGGTCTAGCACAGATTTTTGTCTCAAGAGTTGGGGGGGGGGGGGTAAGAAGTGGTAGAACAAAGAATGATCGATTCCTGCTTGACAAGGGATCGTTAGCGGGGTGGTCAGTGGTCACACGATGGTCAGAGGACAGTGGTCAGTGGTCACACGATGGTCAGAGGACAGTGGTCAGTGGTCACACGATGGTCAGAGGACAGTGGTCAGTGGTCACACGATGCCTGACATGGTGCTGAGACCCCTGGGAGTTCACGCAGAAAATGATGAGGGTAGGGGAAACCGGAGGGAGGGGGGGGGAGGGGGGTATTGGAGCAAGGGTGAGGCGGGGGATATTTTTAGTTGCCACTGGTCAGTGTAGGGGCAGTGGAGGCCGGGATCTGACATGTGACCGGGGGATATTGGAAGATGTATTACTGTACCTTTAAACTACCGCGGCCTTTGACCCTGCACCAATGTTCTGGAAGCCAGTGTGGACGTGATGATTTCCTCATCAATACAGTAACAAGGTTTATCTCCTCTATATTTTCCTGCAAACCACACGAGATTCGCTGGTCATCCGAGAGTTCCCAGGGTACATGACTGTAGATGCGTGATGATTATTCATTTCTGGCGACTGGAAATAAAGTTATAGGTGATAATGAGATACAAGTAGGTAACGCAATACTAAATGGTAATGTGTTATTTCAAGGCTAGCTGAAGAAAGTACAGTACCGAAGCTGATAGTACCGCTTGGAGTTGTTTTTTTCACTTAAACTTTACCCGCTGTGATACTGTTGACTGTGCTCTGTCGTTATTGAGCCTCAAGACTTGACCGCTAGTTTTTGTTCTGTGTTTGCGGATTCTAGCATAGAAAGGGCGTAAATTCTTTGCTAGAGTGATGTCTCAGTGTAGCCTGTACAAGCACTCGCTCAGATGTCAGCGCGTGTCCACGCGACTTGCATGAGCTCGATGTCACTAAGTAAACTAAGATGTTCAATAGTAATGTAGATACTCGACCATTTCCGCATCATGTGATGATTTAGTGAAGAAAGTAAAAAACAACAAAAAATAAAAATTTGATATTTGATTTGTGAAGCATGAACTTTTTTCGCCCACCTGGAACATAATATGGCAAAATGAATTAAAGTTGTATGTAGTTAGGCCTCCCGTGAGAACTAATACAGAAACGATTCAATAAAAGGTAACAGAAAAACCAAAGCAAATTAAGCTTTCGGTCGGCTGACCTTCCTCAGAAGGAAAAATGTAGCAGCATAGAAAAATAAACTAATTTTAAAAAATCCAAACCAAAAAAAATCGTAGAATGTTTGAAACTCGTGGCCCATTCTCTTGACCTTACAGAAACTGAACGGGTTAGTTCTATATAGATGCGTAGGTCCGCTTGAACTCCGAAACAACTATACTTATACCTAAAGATTAGCCAGTACGCTGTCTTCTGCGCAAAGTAAATTAACCAGGACTGGTCATGTTATTTTAAGAGTGAGGGACTTTGAAAGAATTGAAGTGAAGTTTTCAAAACCGTACTATGAACGAAAACACACTTTTTGGTTCAGTATCTCAAGTTTAGCTTTGACTGCCTTGGGCACGTTACAGAACCCAGTCTTCAATTGGTCTTCTTCTCGGATTAGAAAGTGGCGAGGAAAATTGTGTATAATCTTGCCAAACCATGTAAAAATCCGCGAAGAGATTGAGATCCGCCCCTGGGTATCCGGGAGTTGATTAGCCTGTCCAGCGGGGAGGATGCGGCAAATTGGCCATCATGTTGCCCTGATGTAGTGTCGCTGAGTTGCACAAAAGCCCGGCATTGTCAGCTGCTCGGCCCTGTCACTGGATGGTCAAACTGGAACATCGAGAGAAATCTTGTTCTGGACAAAACCTTTTCATTGTCATTTTTAAGTCTTGGGCTTTCAGTTCTCCAACGGTCTTGAGATGTCCATTAGTGCAAGACAGTTTTAGATAACACTTGAGACAAAAACGTGAATATGTCGTCAATGGGTTGTCTAGATGGCCATTGCTATGGGAATTGGAGTTTGTGTTTCTATTCTGGTGAAAACGTTGGGGTGAAAAGATCCATTTCTTTTTAATGGCCCAAGAGTTTGAGTTCCTTAGATTGTAGCCGATGCAGTCAGTGCATCAACTTTAGCAGATTTGAGTGGTCAGTGAATCAACGTGAGGAAATTATGGAGTGAGTGAAAATGTGGATCATTGAGAGAAACCCCCAAACTTCAGGATTCCACATTCGTTAGACAGGAAAATTAATGATGTGAGTTTTTGTCTGTGCTGACCGATTGGATTGTTTGACAATGGATAGCAACTCGCTGTTTGAGAGATACGTCATTATATTGTGTAAGTATGGATATTGATATAGAAGTTTGTCACCTGTTGAGATCATCAGACACTACTCCACCTCCACCCCTTCCCTCACATACTTCATGTACAGCGGAGGGGGGTGGGGGGGGGAGTGCTAGCAGTATTAATGTCGTAACTTTATTGTTTTGGTGGAAATTTGTGTAATATGAGATACGGCATTTCAGTTTGAGCTTTTTGTAATTTATCTTTCAGCTCATGACATCTTAGTTTTAGCAAACCGGTTGTCTTTCAACACTTGTCTTGTATTGTCTTCTCGATTGGTGGTGTTGGTTTGTTGTTATAGTCGTTGCTACCATGGCAAGTTGGAACTCTGGTATTGGACATAAAGCATAAAAGGGTTTAAAAACGAGGAAGACTCACACTTTCTCGTCTCTGGAAGGCTGACTTGGACTAAGGTTAGCGCCGTCACAGATCAGTGTACTAGTATAGTTCTGCGCGTGAGTGGGCATGACGTGTTAATTGCCTCTCCTGGAATATCAGCACGGAAAGTATTCAGCATAATTATTGTGTGTTGTAGGTTAACGTGCCTCAGATGTGCGTGACGGGTCTCAGTGGCAGGGATATTACAGGTAAACGCGGGGCTGTCTTTAAATCAACATGAGTGTGAAATAGCTATTGTTTGTGTGAAGTCCCAGAGCAGAAAGGTCAACAGATTTAATCTGTCTAGTGTTCTGGACCAATCGAAGGTCAGACAGGACTGTTTGACGTCCAGACCTTTTTTTCCCAGGTCTTTTAATTGATATTACCTGTGGATGACAACGCGCTGTCACTTGTGATGACCATCAGGTGGACAGATAATACGGTGTGGAGTGAGAGAACGAAGAGAAACCTGAAAATATCATAATTATATCGTAGATGGGAGAGAAGATGGAGAGAAGGAGGGTGTGAGAGAGAGGTGTGAAAGTACTGGGGAGAACATGAAGAAAGGGGCAGTGTTTTGTTTAAAGTTGTGGAAGAAGAAGCAAGCGAACGGTGAATGAGAAAGAGAGAGAGAGAGAGAGGGAGAGAGAGAAAGAGAGAGAGAGAGAGAGAGAGAAAGAGAGAGAGAGAGAGAAAGAGAGAGAGAGAGAGAGAAAAACCACTTTGCACTTTGAAATATTTAGAAAGTATCTCTGTCCATTTGACTGGGTGGGCTCTTCTGGTAGGTTCTCCTGGCCTGAGATCCTTTGGTTTCTCGGGGGCCTCAGCCTAAAGCTGTTGCCCCCCCCCCCAGGGTCGAGTAGGCTCTCCTTGTGTCCTATCATTCTGCTCTATTCAGTCTATTGTCTTGCTTTTTCCTACCACAATCTGACCGTTATCCTCTCCACGTCCTTTCTCCTAACTCAGACTCAGACACTGTTCCTGACTACATGTGCATGAGTTTGTCCATTTTTGCATCTGTACCTTCAATGTTAACTCTATTGTGCTCTAATATAATCCTAGGGGCCGAAAACCATCAACAATGAATTGTGTAAGAGACAGGATAGCCGCTATCATGTGTTGAAATTGTACTAAATGTTGGTCTCCCTACCTCCTTCCCTCCACAGGTCATCGAGCTGGGTCCGCCAATCCCGTCACACACAAAGTGATCAGTGTCAATCAACAACGACGCTCCTCCACCCCAGGGAATGCCGTCGCCGTCGCCGCCGCTGCTGCTGCCACCGCCCCCCGCCCAGTCCCCAGCACCCCCACCTCTCCCCGGCGAATGTCCACCACCATGGCCAGTCCGGCCAGAAACCGTTCCGCTTCCCCGCAGACCCAGCACAGCACGCGCAGTAAAAGTCCCACCCTAGTGATATCCCGCCACTTGCCTGTGCCATCTAAGACCAACTCCAGTGGTCCCGCCCCCGGGACCAAAGGCTCACGTGTCACGCCCAGCCAGAACCAATCCGGTGTCGTGTCACAAGCCTGGTCCCAGCCTGCTTTCAACTCCTCCAGTAACTGCACCAGCGCGTCCAATCAACAGCCAGCCAGGTGCAAATCCCCCAGTCCAGGTCGCTTACGGAGCCCCTCCCCACTCACTGTCTCACAGAGCACGGCTACCCGACCCTCAGTGCTACGAACCTCCTCAAGTTCCGCCCTGCTGAAGGGCAAGGAGGCCGGACCAGATAGTAGATCCAGCACTCCACGTAAAACCGGACCCGGCTCATTCTGCAGGTAAAATTATCTCACTTTGCCTTCTTGAGCTTCCATACTTTTGTAATTGGTCACGTGCATCCCCCCTTCCCTTTCTAAAGACCTGAGTGTCGTTTTACCGTTAGAAGTGCACAAAATCTATTTAGAATTTGAAATGAAGCTAGTGTCTTTCTTGTGTGATCTGAAACGTGCCTTCTACTACACCTCCCCCCCCCCCCCTCCCCAAAATAGAATAAAAACCTTGATTGTCTGTGCATAGAAGTTATTTTTTCTTGAGAACAGACTTGCTTTTTAAGTGGAGACAAACTTGCAGATTTAAAGATGTACGAACACTCTGACGCTATGATTGTCAGATGCATTCGTCTGTGTAGTGGGTCCATCATTAGCCTGCCAGTGAGCGCGGCAAACACAAGAGAAATTGCAGTAGAGTTCTGCATTCACACGGAATTTGTAGATTGTCAAGGACAGTTACTCAGTCCGTGTAGAAACTAGACAACATCTTTAATAACATTCTATCAGTGGCCTAGCCTGAGCGGGGACACATAGGCGGTTGCACTGGGCGCAGAATTTCAAAACTATCAGTGTTTCGAATGGTACTTGTGAAAGAAGTTTACTCCAAATTTACATTAGTCAAAACGTGTCGGCAAGAAAGACTGAGAAAGCTAATAATATTGTCAATTGAGAGAGGTTGCAATGTAGATTTCAATACGTCTTACTGAAATTTTGAGGCAAAAGGGAGCATTAAATGCATTTTTTTATGTACTTTAATTACAGCAGTGTTTTCTTAAATACATTAGGGGAGGGGGGTGGGGGTGGGTGGGACTCGGGGCTTGAGTGCTAACGTTCCACGGGGCAGCGGCCGCAATACCTGCCTTGAACCGGCCGTTTGAAGCCCACGCTATGCCACTGTATAAACTGTGATCCTTATAACACAGCAAGTTTAAAGTCCATTTTTACTATCAAATTTCTGGTACGCCGGCGAATGTGGCCAGAGTTTGGAGCACGAGGCTTTGGTGGAGGGAGAGAATTGGATTGTTAAGTTGGGGAAGAATTTTTGTGGGCAGGAAACAAAGCAATTTTTGCCCTTTTCTCTGCGACACGCAAACTCCAGGCATCGCACGTGCATGGCGGTGTTGGGTTCATGGGGGGGGGGGGGGTCGCTGTTTGTAATGTTAACTGCATATTTTTTTACTTTCGGTAAGATCAGAAGTGAAAGAATTGCTCAAACCAGTAAGGAAAAAAAATATATAAGTATATAATAAATATTTAGAGTGGCCACCAAATATGGTATGTTTACATTACAGTTCCGGTGCTCGACCAGAAAGCAAATCAGGTAGAGCTACACTTTCTTTAAATAGATGATGAGGGTTGTTGTTGTTTTTTTCT
>OZ007576.1:55782503-55800003 GCA_963931925.1 Onchidella celtica
GACAAAATTCAATCTTTTTTTTACATTTTTTATTCACCATTTTTTAAACTGCAAAATCAGAGACGCATTTTTGGTCGAGAAGAATCGAAAAAAGTAACCGGAAGTGGCGTTCTACGCCTCTCTTTACACATTTGTGACTGTAGGTCAACTTTATCACATCTGTGTATTCTGCAAGCACTTGTAGTATAACAAAATGATCTGTCAGTACATGTACTTGCATCGAATTCGTGTGCCTTTATTAATGGGCCTAGATTTAACTGGGCTCGGCATTATGAGAATTTGCGAGATGTATCATGCCCAGGTCGGCCAGTAATTAAAAATAAGATTGTGAGAAAATAAGTTGAAATGTCCAGTTTGTGAGCAGGCTGTGTAAATGTTTCCGCTTACGTGTAAAATACTGAACTGACGTCACCTGGAGCCTTACGGGAAGTATTATGAAACGAATCTAAACAGACAGGTTATGACAGCGATGAGTCACACAGTATCATATATGATGATGTTATTGGCACCAGCCCTTGTCATGATTACATCCAATATCGTCTTATAACAGACTATTATCATACACACAGTTGTTGAACAGTCTATTTATGTGTGTAATGTTTGTTTGATTTCTGTGGTGACATGTTATATGCGATGTACTGACGTCTCAGAGAGTCTTTGAATTACTTGACAGTAAAATTCAGGTTAAGTTAGTCCGTCGACTCCAACAGAGCCCAGAAGCGCATGGTAGGTGTTTGATTCTAGAATGGCAGGTATAGACCTTGACTGCATTATGTATGATGCTTTTTCAATATCCAGATAAATTTTAATAGAGAAAAATGGTAGGAGATTTTATGTACAGGAAAGAAATGACGGAGGTCGCAAAATTGCGGCGAACGCTGTGGCATCTGCTGTGATACTGTCAGCTGAAGGTGTTAAACCGACGGGGGTTTGAGCCTGGGAAGCAATTTAAGTGAGCCCAGGGCGTTAATGGCCGTTTGAAATAATGGGATCTGGAGAGCTGGAGGGTGGGAGTTCTGGGCATGGCTTAACTAGCATGGCCGTCTTACCAGGGTGCCAGGGTGGCCGGCCGGGGAAGGGGGGGCGGGGTAATATCAGATTTCTTGTGTCAGGTTACGAGGGCTGGAGAACAGGGGAGACTATAAAATGAAAAATCACAATTTCAAGGTAGTTCAGCTTATGACATTTGTCTATAACGACATACTTGAAATCCACTTTGATCTGGACCGACCAGCATGGAGTTAATGCTGTTCAGCTTGTCTTTAATCGACTGTACTGGGGGTTTCTTGAACGACCCTTTGGTCCCCTTAGAGTGAAAAGATTCTAACTCCTTTCCATCAGCATTAGAGAACTTGCTGATCGAAGTTTCATGTGCTCAAAGCTTTTAGAGATTCGAATTTCTTCTCGTTAGTAATACTTACAAATGACACACCAAATCCGCTTGATAGTTTGACAGACAATGCAGAAGGTCTGTAGAAGAAATGTGTAGTGTGTAACTCGGCTCAGCCCAAAAGTGGAGATAGAACCGTTGTCATAATGACATACTTAAAATCCACTTTGATCTGGACAGACCAACATGGAACTAATGTGGTTCAGACTGTCTTTAAAACGACTGTCCTGGGGGTTTTGAACGACCGTGTGTCTGAGCCCTTGGTGTAACAGATCAGTAGACATAAGTAAACTGTGCTGTAGCCGTGATTCAAGAGTTGCCTTTAACATTGACGACTAATCTCTCCACTCTGCAGTATTGATGTCCTGCAGTCCTTACCAGCCCGCATATAGTTGTGTGTATACAGTCAATTTTGAGCAAGAGATGAAACTGCTCCATGGAATAACCCTTGGCCGGTTTGATCCATTGTGCTTTGTTTACCTTCATCTGGTAAAGTTGAGCTTTTCACGGTTTTAAACATCTTTCCTTTCGGAAGATTTACCGTGACAAGTTTTTAAAAATATCTACAGTGATGGCGTTGCAAATTTATGACCAAACAATTTCTATCGTCTCCAGATAACTGATATTTTTTTTACAGTTACAGTCAATAATTAAAGTAAAGTGCACATGTCGGTAATTTATCTGCCCCCCCCCCCCCCCAAATATGCGACAAAACTAGTTTGAAGGAAAAAACGAAAAAAAAAAAGTGCGTTGGTTTCATCTGACCTCGCACAGGAATATAGGCCTACTCTTCTCTGTGGCATAAAGTTGTTTTTACTCAAGTTAGCGGCGGAGCATTGCATGACGGATGGGTACATACCTCTAGAGATAAGGTTTTCAACTCAGATAAATGATTCCTTTGGCTTGGCCAACCAGAGGCGGCTCTGCATGGTCGGATGGTTTCTGGGCCAGCCTTAACACAGTCATGAAATTGTGAAACGTGTGCCAAGTTGCTCTCTCAGTCCAACTCCCCTACACCATTCTGCCCCCCCCCCCCTCCCTTTCCCCCCGCAACCCGTTCCCAAAAATTACACCAGTTTGAAAGGAAGAACCCGATATCGCAACACTAGCATTCATAAACGTTCTTCTCTGACTTGTGTAAAATCTTGAGATAGGAACACAATTCAGTCATGACTAGGGGTAGCGCCGTAGCGTCAATCTTTAAACTGGCACCGCCAAGTACCCCGGGTCTGTATGTGACCAGTAGTTTTGAACGGGTAGAACAAACAAGCTGTGGTGATTGACGGGTAGACTCTGGGCGGTCTGGACATGAAAGGAGGACTTGTGACCTGCCAATCCCCACTACATTAGACACCCCGTACCCTGAAGTAGACAGCACTGTCACAAATGACCTTCCTGTGTTGTAAAGCCACGTATGTGGTACGATAGATGAATTTGTCGTTCGTGTATTTCTATTAGGATGTACGAAACAAATCCTGGCGTTTCTTGATAAACAGTTAGAAAAACAATATCGTTTCCGTTTTTCTGAAACTTTTTTGGGGGGATTCAGTTGGAAATTTTATTTTAACTCTTTGTGTGCCAATCACCGATGTATCAGTGCACAAGAATGCAAGGCTATTTTGTTTCGGGAAGAGAGAAAGTAAGTTCGACTTTCTATTCATAAATGTTGCTGTAGTTAGTCTTCATTCATCTCCCCTACTGTTTTCTTCCTGTATCTGCAAACCTAGAAAAATGCATGGCACACAAAGAGCCAAGTCTCTGTAGACATTTTTTTCTTTCATTTTCTTTTCCACCATTTAGTATTTACAAACAAAAACAATAAAATATATTTTTTAAAATATGTGAACTTTGAGATTGCAGAAAACGCGGATTAGATAGGACAGTAACGTGGAATGTTTTTGTTTTTCTTTTTGTTTCGTTTTTTTTTTTTTTTAAAGATTTTTGTAAGAGATGTGAAAATGAAATTATTGTAGTGTAATGATTTTCTCTGAGTGGCCTAAGAAAATTGACAGGCTACTCTTTCTAGAAGTTTCGGTGCGGCCAAGAGGATTTCCACGCAAAAGGAGGACATGTTTGTAGGTAATTATAAGTTATGATCTAGAAGTTTCGGCGCAGTCAATGGAATTTCTACACAGAGGAGGCCATCTTTGTAACTAACAAGAAGTTGTGATCGCGTAAAACAATCTGATATTCCAAAGCAAATCGAGACGAGTGGGAGGTCCGTGCGGTATTTGATTTGATGCACGAGATCAGTTTGGCTGGCGATGGAGTCGGCGGGTCGAGGGCGAGTGCCCAGATCTGAGTTCTGGACTCTCAGGTCTGAGATCTATCCGGGCAGATTCTCCATACCTTTCTTGTAAGTTCACAACCTATTCATCATTCTTCTTCATGTAAACGTTTCTGTTGGTGGTGTTGTTGTGGTCGCTGTAGTTGTGTTGTTGATGTCGATGCTGTAATCTTACAATTTCCTGATTGTTACGTGGATGTTGCAGTAGTTGTTGTCCTTGTTATTGTGAATTAAATGCTATTATTTTTATATTAGTGTCCCACAACTGCCATTACCTCTGTTTACTAATGCCAAAGAGTATAGAGTTAGATTGTCTTTGCTAATGTACACCATTTTTTTTTTTTTTAATTTATTTATTAATTAATTTATTTATTTTGTATTATTAAATATTCGTATGAAAGCTATTTTAGAACTAACCACGCCATGGAAAGAAGGGAAAAGGGCTGTCATAGAATCCAGAATGGCGTGCAAGTGGAGCTGGTGTGCCAAATGTGGAAAAGATACTTCTTTTTTTATGGCTTTTGCAGTTTTATAAATGAAATCTGGCAGCTCGTACGAATTACAAAATGATTAAAGGTTCCGTGTGTGCAGCAAGTTGATGGTCGTGCAAGTCGTGATGAACGTCAACAATGCCCGCATTTGTTTTCTATAGTTGGCATGCGTGCACACAGAGCGTTAACTGTATAGGGTTTGCTTTCTTCGGCAAACGGTTGAAAAAAAATGAGGTAATATAGGCACTTGAAGCTCTCTGGTGTAGGGAGACTGGTGTAGGGAGACAGCGAAGGGAAACTAATCTGGCAATTGAAAAGAGTTTAGCAGGCATGGGTAGTTTCCCTTGCATATTTATTTTCCTCTATCTATCTGTCTATCTAGCTAAATGTCTGTCTTCCTGACTGTCTGTCTGTCTACTATTTGTCTATCTATCTATCCATCTATCTATCTATCTATCTATCTGTCTGTCTGTCTATCTATCTATCTATCTATCTATCTATCTATCTATCTATCTATCTATCTATCTATCTGTCTGTGTATCTATCTATCTCTGTCTATCTATCTATCTCTATCTATCTATCTATCTATCTATCTATCTATCTATCTATCTATCTATCTATCTATCTATCTATCTATCATCTGTTTGTCTGTCTATCTGTCTATGTCAGAGTCTATAATTCCCTCCCTAGTGCAAATTGTCGGCCTGTCTGTGTGTATGTATAACTGTCAGAGTGCCCCCCCCCCCACTCCCCATGTTAGAATCAACATAACGTGTGTATAAATAGATCCAGTGGTTCTCAAAGTAGTCATTCTTCAATCACATCATTTTTCCTTTTACATGTTGGGGTTTGAGTTATCTATGTCTACAGTTGGACGCTGGATAACTTCCCTCTCACCCCTCCCCATCCACGCCGTTTTAGGGGCGTATCATACCCAGCTGGGTCAGACACAGTCAGATGCTGCCAGTAAAATGTACACCAAAGAAATAATGGCAGAAACTAACTGTGTCTGACCGGGCTTAGTATGATAGGGTCCTCTCGGATTTACTCAGAAAATATAAGAAAATAAGGTGTGCACTTCTGGTCTGCCAGCATCTGACTGTGTCTGACACGGCTTAGTGTGATACACCCCTTAGTTTATCACCCCCCCCCCCACGACTTAAGTCCCCTCCCTTAAGCTACTTATCTACCGATACCTCCACTCCAGGCTCCTTACCTCCTTTTCAATGACATTCCCCCCTCCTCGAGTCACCGATTTGCTGCGCTGATCTACCCCATTGTGAAATTTATTATTGGTTTTAACCCCCAAAGTCCTGTGTGTAACGTTGTTGGGGTGGCTCGATGGCAGTGCGGTACTGGTTTGGAACAAGATTGCAGTAAACGTCATCACACGAGCACGCCTTACGTCGTCGCTGCAGATTTCGTGGTGGCTGTGTGTGTAGAATCAAAGAAACTGTAGACGCGTGGAAGGATGGAGAAAAAGGCACGTAGTTAGGCCATGGAAGAATGGAAAGAGGCGAAAAAGGAAAAGCTATAAGTATGGAACCCATAATCAAGGCAAAAAGAGCAAAAATCAAGGCACCAGCAGATAAGGACGAAAAAATTCGGAGGGCCCGTGTGCACGTTGCGCACGTTAAAGATACCTTGGCAGTTGGAAATCGTAAAGAGCAGGCCGAAAGGCCGCTGCCCGGGCAAAATTGAAATTAATAGATTAAAAATTTATCCATATCATCTCCCCCCCCCCCCCCCCCGCCAGAACAAGAAATAATAAAACAAGTAAAGTGAGGTGTAAATGCCAAGGGCAGCGAACCTCCTAAAATAAAGACCTCAAATCAAGGCAAAAAGAAGATAGCAGAGGTAGCAAAAGAATGAGAGAAGAGAGAACAAGCACAATATAAATAAAGGAAAATTCATTGGGAATACGGAAAAAGAGAAAAGGAACGACAAAATTAATTGGGGGAAAAGGTGTGTATTTTGGGTTTGAGGGGAGGGGGGGGGCCGTTGAGGTCGAGAATATAATGTTTGAAAGTCAACAATCATGGATAAGCAGTTTTCTTCCATCACCTCCTAGTATTACCCGTATGTCTTACCCGGTAGCCTGGACCGACCTGCATTCTGCATCACGTTTGTATTACACACTGCCAGAACCGCACCAGCAGATTGTCCCCTCAAACCATTCAGAGATCAATCAGCCGCTCGATGGGTAGAAACAGATCGATAACGGCAAAAGGTACCCTTGGCCGTTACGGCGCCAATGGGATAGAATCATTCAATACACGAACACACACACATACGACCGTTTCTTCCATGGGACAAATACGTCGTTAGTCGTGTGACAGGTCTAAAAATAGACCTGACCTGCCCGGCTCGAGAATGCAAAATGAACAAGTCAGAGAATACAGAAATGTTTTTTTCCTCCTTCTTAATCTTAAATTGAGGAAGTGTGTGGGGTAGGGGCAGGTGGGTGGGTGGGTGTATTAGAGATTTTCTGACAGATGCAATAATTTGTTGTGAAACTGTTGGGCAAAGGTCGGTAATAGTGAAGGGGACATGATGGGAAATGTTGTCTTCTGTCAGTTGAGAATTGATGTTGTGGCTGTTGGTGTTGTTGTTTTTGTAGTTGTTGAAGATGTTGTGTTGATGAAGGATGGTTGAAAGTGTGTGTTTTGATGTCCACTTTTAAAGCATAGTGGATGACGCAGTGGAGTTAATGTTGAGTCGTTACCAAGGAAATGTCTTTGGCGTCTAGTGCTGTTCTTTTATTTCTACTGCTCTCTCTCTCTCTCTCTCTCTCTCTCTCTCTCTCTCTCTCTCTCTCTCTTTCTCTCTCTCTCTCTTTCTCTCTCACTTTCTCTATCTCTCTTTCTCTCTCTCTGTCTCTCTCTCTCTCTTTCTCTCCCTCTTTTTCTCTCTCTCTTTCTCTGTCTCTCTTTCTCTCTCCCTCTCTCTCTCTCTCTCTGTCTCTCTCTTTCTCTCTCCCTCTCTCTTTCTCTCTCTCTGTCTCTCTTTCTCTCTCTCTCTCACACCACACACACACACCACAGACTTTCTAGTCCGGCACAAGGACAACCCGTGAGAGATATCCCCTACAATGTATACCGTACACTGTTTTGTGTGCAACTTGCATAAATATAAACAATACCCATTCTCCTGTCCTGTTTCCAGTTGACAAGCACATTACTTGACAGAGTGCCCCCCCCCCCTTGCTCGTGTGTACTGAGTGCAAAATGGGGGGTGGGGGAGGTGACGACGGAAAGGGGGCCCTTGAACCATGAAATTTCTGGGGCCCCGCAAAGTTAAGTAAGCCGTTCCTATATCGGGCATTATTGATACGGGAAAAGCGGACCGGCCTGGCACTGCCAATCGACACACAAACACACAGCACCCGCTTGTTTTGTATGCAGTTCTTGTGTGCAGGACAAACTTTGCGTGTTTTCCAATGTTGTATTGACCGCGAGAAGACATAATCCTAATGTATTTGCCAGGATTTCCTTGACTGCCTCCAGCGTGTATTGTCTGGATTTGATTCAGGCTTATAAAGTGTAAACATTTTTATATGCGGTGCTGCAAATGTGTGTGGGTCCTACGGTTTGGTGTTGTTGTTTTGTTGTTTTTTTTCCTCGTCCTGCAGTTGCTTCGTGGATTTCTGGAGAGATTGTGTCGAGGGGAATAAGTGACATTTTGTGTGGCATAGTGTGACACAGTGCTTGACCCGGTCTGAGCTACTACAGAGTTGAAGTGGTCTTGCCTTAGGGACCCCGATGGAATGTTAAAAAATGCTGATTTTGAAGTGTCTCCTGTGAATATTGGTGAGATCTCAGATCCTTGCTGTAGTGGTGATGACTGCATTGTAAACACCGTCAGCCTTTTTCATTTCAGTCAGTCAGCTTTTACGAGTGTTCTTCGTGTGAGATTTGAGAAGATAATTTAAAATGTGTTAATCTCTGTGCCCAAGACTGTGGTTGAGTTTGCAATGACAAAAGCATTTATGTAGCTCGTTCTATGGACAATATTACGTCTCCTCTGCATGACACGGTTCTAACTCCCTTCCGTCAACTTTGGAGAAATCGAGGATTGAAGTTTCATGTGACTATAGCTTTTAATGGTACGGCTTTTTTTTTTCTTTTAGTACTACTTACAAATTACACACCGAATCTGCGTGATACTTTGACACACAGTGGAGAAGGTCTGTAGATGTGGTGTGTAGTTCAGCCAAAAAGTGGAGATAGAATCTTGTCGTTCTAAGTGGACGATTGGTTGATGGTGTCGATGTTGATGTCGTTGTTGTTGCTTTCTGGGCAGTTGTCTTGTAGCGTAGCTTTCCACGTCGGTATCATCGGCGTTTTGTCATTGGTGATTTCCGGGTTCTGGAACACGGCATTGCCATTGTACTTTCGGTGTCCTCTTCCCGGAAGACGCAGCATAGCCAGAACTGAGTTTGGAGGTCAAATTTGAGGCCTTCTGAATTGAAATGAGTTCCTCAAATGCAACATAATTGTTGCCATCTCCTATAACTGTGGCCATCCCCTAGTCCCACATGGGTCATTTAGAAGTGATTGCTTGAATCTTAATGTATTTACATCCTTCCTCGTGAGTATGTGAAATTGATTAAGACTTCAGAAGTACTCGTATGTAGCACCTTAAAGCTTGGTTTTCATGTGTATGGAAACGGCAAAAATCCATCATCAAATAGTAAAAAGAACGAGCGTTTCCATGTGTACGGAAAACGGCATGTCTGTACACATGAAAATATTCTTTCTATTTCACGAACTGATGGGATTTTGACGTTTCCGTTTCCGTATAGACACACATGAAAACCCAGCTTAACGCTGAGGGGCAGAAATAATTTGTCTTGACGCTCATTCAGACCTTTTTATGTTTGCCTGTAATGATGAGTCTATTCTGGAAGCTTCGAGAATTTGGCCAGCCGGGATAATGGAACACCGTTGGGAGATAACATTGACACTATCACAATCCGATCAGAGATTCACGGACATTGAGGGAGATTACGGGATGTATCGAAAACTAGCTGCCCTCAAGCACCCCCCCCCCCCAATGTCTTTTTATCAACGTATTGCCATATGATATTAATCCAGAGGACATCAAGGTTCTTCACTGGTGCCGTGTGTTTCTGAGAAATATTATAACAACCACAGAAAACCTGTGAGATCGCAGCAAGGCTTAAAAAGTCAAAATAATTATGGCAAAAAGAAAAGTTGCATGTAGCAAAACCTGGCGTAAGAAATAATACCCAAACTATACAATAAAGGAAATGTTTCAGAGGCTTTGGAGAAAAGAAAGTCATGGTGCTGTTTTAAAAAAGCGAAGAATTTATTGAACATGTTTGGAATTGGTGGTCAATGTATGGACCGATTGTGCTGAATTGGTGTGTGCTAAAGATATTCCTAACCTTTCCAACTGGTCGTGCTTGTGTAGTAGAGAGCATCATTAATTGAGAGTGTTGTCGTACTGACTCGAGATTGTTTCGTACAGGTGTTATTGTGAGGAGACGTGAACTGTGGAATTAAACGGGACTCCCCGCAGTGGAGAAACTGCAACAGTTCTGTCTCACGAGTTGGAGCGAGTCAAAAAATGTGTTGAGTCAGCTGGGGGAAAGCGAGACCTCGCTCACTTAGTCAAAACAATCTCGAGACAGACTTGTCTTTGGGGCGTCATCGGGTTTAGCTTCTGAAATGTCGATACGGCGGAGGTTTTGATTGGTCATGGGAATTTCTGGCCAGGGGGCGGGAGTTGGGGGGTGCGAGGGGTTATAATTATATTCTCAAAGTGTGGTAGATGTAGTCACATGACACATGTAGTGGACACCTTGGTCTAGAGGCAAGCTGTTCGCCTCCCATGCCGTAGGTACCGGGTTCCATCCCCGGTCGGTGCAGGCATGTTGGAATTTTGGGGGAAAATGCTTGCCCCTGATCTTATGGTAGGTAGGATCGAGCACCTAGTCTTCTCGGATATGGACGAAAAAACTCGAAGCGCCTAGGTGCAGGTTGCACAAGTTAAAGATACCTTGGCAGTTGGAAGGCGAGAAGAGCCGGCCGAACAAGGCCGCTGCCCGGGCACAGTTTTTTTTTTTTTTAAATCGACCACAAAAAGACACAAAAGTAAAAACAAGTGAAGAGTAACTGCCAAGAGCAGCGAACCTCCTACAATAAAGACCTAAACCTTGTTGTCACCTTACGTATCTTTACATAGGACGCTTTCACTGCAAAGTCAGGACTGCCATTGGTGTGCACGTGAAGACCATGAAACTGTCACTTGGCCAGATTTTTATTTGCTGATGTTGACATAATCCAAAACTGGTGAATGTGCAGGATCTGGAATATTCTGATGGTCCTTGTGTCGGTGCCCTGCACTTACTGGCAGTGGAGGTCGATGGTCGGTGCCAGGACATACACGGGGCTACTTGCTGTGGGCAAGGCAGAGGTGGCGCCGGGGTGGGCAGAGGTGGGGCCAGAGGGAGGGGGGGGTCAGAGGGTCGGTGGGCGAATTATGGACATGAGAGAGAGAAACAGAGCAGATGTTTACCCATGGGGAGACGAGAACATGGCTGAAGGATATGATTATTGATTTGTTCATTGGGTATTCCTTTTTATTAATCCCTCTCTCTCTCTCTCTCTCTCTCTCTCTCTCTCTCTCTCTCTCTCTCTCTCTCTCTCTCTCTCTCTCTCTCTCTTTCAGTGTGTCTGTCTCTCTCTCTCTGTCTCTTTCTCTCTTTCTTTCTCTGTCTGTCTGTCCCTCTCTTTTTGTCTCTTTCTCTCTCTCTCTCTCTCTGTCTCTCTCTCCCTCTGTCTCTCTCTCTGTGTCCTTCTTTCTCTTTCTGTTTTTCTCTTTCTTTCTCTGTCTGTCTGTCCCTCTCTTTTTGTCTCTTTCTCTCTCTCTCTCTGTCTCTCCCTCCTCCTCTCTCTCTCTCTGTCTGTCTCTCTCTCTCTCTCTCTCTCTCTCTCTCTCTCTCTCTCTTTCTCTTGATTACACTCCCCGGGGAGGGACATGGAAATGACACTAGAAAGAATTGTTTCGTAAAAATTGCTCCGAGCGCCATTCATGGCGATTAAATAAAAATTCTCCCTTACATTTACTCACGTCAGATACATGGAGCATGGCAGGCTAATGGACAAACTTCCTCAGTCCAGCTAGCTATAATCTGATCCTTCATATCATGAGAGGGTTTATTATTGAATCGTCTAGAAAACTGTCCTCCCTGCGGATAGATGCAAAATGTCTCCAGGAATGAAACAAATAATGGCCAGGGGACATGCTGGTCTAGGGGGATGGTGCTCGCCTCTCATGTCGAAGGTAACGGGCTCGATCCCCGGTCAGTGCAGGCATGTTGGAATTTTTTCAGGGGAAAATTCCTGTCCCTGCTCCTATGGTAGGTAAGATCGTGCACCTAGTCTTCTCGGTTAAGGTCGAAAAACTCGAAGGGCCCGTGTGCACGTTGCGCACGTGAAAGATACCTTGGCGGTTGGAAGACGAGAAGAGCAGGCCAAAGAAGGCCGCTGCCCGGGCAAAATTCTGATTTTAAAAAAAAATTTAAAAAAAACTCATCCCGACCACAAAAACACACAGAAAGAAGAAGAAGAAAAATAGAAACAAGAAAAGTCAGATGTACGTGCCAAGAGCAGCCAAAACTCCTGAAATAAAGAGCGAAAGACATAAATTATTGAATCATCTAGAAATCTGTCCTCCGTGCGGATACACACAAAAGGTCCCCCAGGAGTGCAACAAATAATGGCCCCATCCCACCCTGAACCCCAAACCCAATCAATTCCACCAGCGGATCGTTTCATGGACCAGCACAAGACCCCAACCGTTGATCTGACCTAGTGCCAAATTGCCATACTTTTCACTTAATTAAATCCAAGCTATGGGATCTCCTGGCATATTTTATTTTGGCAGTTGATAAGAAATCCAGCTCAGTGATTAACTCTGCCGCACTTGGCAAGGCCTGTAGAAATGTTGCTTGTTGCAAGGCTCGCGGTTTGTGGACCGGGGACGGGCGAGAACTCGTGGAGTAGCCGGATTGTTAGAGTATGTAACAAACTGAGGCATTTTGATCCAAGTTGCGCATGTTCTGTGTAACGTTGTAGACATTTGACTATCTGTGTTTGCAGCGATGATTGAACAGTGGAGCTTTGCGGGGAGAAATCCTTTGTATCTACGGGTCAATGGCTTCGACAGTTTAGGGGTAGAAATGGTAAACAAACAGCTGGAGAATGACCTAGTTTGGTTATGTAGGATGGTGGAAGTCAAACGGTTTCAGATAAATCGATCTAC
Source organism: Onchidella celtica (assembly GCA_963931925.1). NCBI lineage: Eukaryota > Metazoa > Mollusca > Gastropoda > Systellommatophora > Onchidiidae > Onchidella > Onchidella celtica. The sequence goes on from OZ007576.1 coordinate 55,794,964, forward strand.
CTTTTATAATTAAAATTTAAAACAACTTGCGTGATTAGTAACAAGCTCCAGCATCGCTCACACAACTCGGATTGGCGTGAAATTTTACATGTGCCGTCTTTTCGACTTCAGAAGGTTTTTTTTAGCTACGGAGGCTCAAAAAACCGCTGACCGGCGCTGCACTGTGGAGTCGACGTGTCTGCTCCAGTTGTAACTGGCTGCAATGACACAAAGGCAAATTTCCCAAATGGGATTAAAGTAGCATACAAATACAAATCTTTAGTCACTTTTGGAAACGACAGGACGCGCTGTGGTGGCCACGTCAGAAACTAATTCTTTCATGGATCAGCAGCCATAGAGCTTTCTTGGGATGTGCATGAAATTAACGCTTTTAGTCAAAATATGCAGAAAAGATTTCTCGAATAATTTTAATTGTTTTCCCACTGGTCCGAGACACCTTGGTGAATAGGGGCCTGGGGGTTCATTGAATACAACATGGCTCCGCGTGATTGCCCACATTGTGTGCTGTAGCCTGTGACGTATGAGCGCACGTCACCGACAACTGTGTAGCCCCTCCCGCTAGAATAGTTACGATGAGTTTGATAGACTGGCCTATAAGTTGGTTTTTAAAAAAAGCGCAAGATGCGGGCGTTGGCTCGCCACTTGGTCGAAAAGTATGTACATAATAGATATATTTAGATGTTTTTCTCACGCCAAGCGCTTACGATGCACCAGCCATTTAAATAACTAAAATTGAAGGCGACAAAAGGTAGAGACTCCCATTTTTAATGGAAAACTTATACCCCGGCGGGGTCCCGACAGACAAAAATTTCTAATGAGCGTTAAATTACGAAATTAATAGATACAAAATAACGGACACGCCTACAGTAATAGATGTAAATTATTGTGGCAGTCCCCTACTAATTAATTTTTTTAAATACTTTTACCTAGCGATCATAAAACAGCAGGGCTGGGACTGGGAGGTTATGAAGTAAAAATGACAACAACCCAGTAGCAATAAGTTTATCCCGGGCAAGGCCGGATCCTTTGGCTAGTCTACAGCATAAAGAGACTCGCCCGATTTTGAACAGACTTGCCGTGGATTTGCCTGAAAGTTTACAGGTGCCTTCATTTTGGCCTGCAGAAGGTTCTTTCTAGAGTAAAATTTGGAGACTTGAAATGGTGGGGTAAGTATTTTTTTTAGTTCACTATGAAACACGCTGCCCCGCGCGCAGATTACTGTCCATGTCATGACAATGTTCGTCTGGAATGCTGGCGGGGTGCAAAGAGAGCGCAGAATGACGTTTCTAAAGATAAACAAACGAACAACAACAGCAAAACAACCCAGGTATGCCGGGTATCTCAGCCAGTCTTTTAATAATAAAAAAAAAATTAGTGACGGTAGTGGTTCACTTTGGTGTAATGTGCATCGTTTTCATGCTCAACTCTTCTGGCTAGATGACGGTGTCAAAAATTATAAAATTAATGTTCTCGATTGTCAACTAATCAAACCTACTCGCTTTCGTATCAACCAGTTGTCTATTTTCAAGTTTCAGGTATTTTTTCTTTAAACTTGCAAAACTGTGTGAGTGTGAAATACAATGATACACTGAGAAGCCTACATCGCGGGAAGATTGTATTGGACAAGCGTTTAAACTGGTGTGCAGTGGTGCCCTGGCGCGCACGAACTCTGAAACCAGACAGTAGATTTTAGAATGTGGTCACGGTCCCCCCCCCCCCCCAAGTTTTTTGTGCGCTAGGGGTACGAATTTAAAGCCTTTTGTGACTCCAGAGCTAGAGAGCTCCTCCAGAAAAACTCCTAACAACAGCCGTAATTAATTATTCTTTCAGATTTTCTTTTTGTTTTTATCCTGTTTTTTGGTTGAAAGGGTAAGGGGGGGGGGCAGGGTTAGGGATTGGGTAAGATTTAGGGTTGAGGCTAAGGACGGGGTGAGGGATAGGTATGTATACGTACGTGCTCCTAGCGCAAAACGCTTGGATACGCTGCATACGTACAAGTAACGACAGCCCAGATTTTATTGGAGAAAAAGAGAAAGAGAAGGGAGGGAAGCACAGTGTTTGACCCGTGAACCGCCGGGTACACCATCTAGTCTACATAAAAGTTGGGTATTTGAGCATGAAAGATCTGCCATCGCGAATATACTCAAGTATTCTCACAGATTATGATGGACGAGTCCAGTTCTGTGATAATATGTGAATGGCTGTCAAGAGATTGACTGCAGGAATAGCGTACCTTCCGTATCTCTAGTCCCTGGCTGTAGAGTTTGTATTTATCTTACCCAAGCACGGGTGGACAGGGTGACCAGCTGGTCGGACAGGCATGTGGACAGTCGCAACATCCAGTCGTGGCTCTGCCTGTCCTTTGTCCAGCCGGGAGGCCCACCCCGGGTAGTCCATGACGTGCATCAGGACATGCAATACGGGTTAGCTTACCACGCGGTTGACAGATTTCATTGTATCTATACGGTTTCACACACCAACGCTATTCTGGCCCTGCTGGTGATTTCCTATTGCTTGGAATAATGGATTCTGTTGGGTCCGGTGTTGGATCGTTCACGTTAAATAGAAATATTCATGTGTCCGTTTGTGTTGGCATTCACAGGTTGTCATGACCAGGTCTGGGCTAGGACATTCACTGGGGAACGTTCTGGGTCCGCGTGTAAATTTGGCGTGTGACAATATTATTATAAGGGGAAGATCGATTCTGGAGAGCATTGTGTGGGACAGTGTTGTGTTATCTTTATTTAAGGCAGTGTTAAGACTTGTGTTTCTGATACCCCCGTATGCCGATTGCTAATGGTTGTTATTATTTGACTGTGCACTGTGCGAGCAGTTCCATGGTACAGGGCGAGTTGGTCCTGGGATTGCGATAGTTCAGTCCTGTTCAGGAAGAGCTGTAGTGTAAATCACAGCTGTCTGTGACGCCATTGTAACCAAGTGGTATCTGTGGTATCTTAACCGCTGAGGAGTTTGTGTAGGTTGTGCTGCAGCGGTGACCGGTGTAAAAGCAGAACATTTTCTCTGCCAGTCCCACGCTGTTGCCAACGCGATAGACTAGGTTGGCTTGAAAAGGAACGTGTTGGTTTTCCTACTTTCAAAATGAAAGAAAAACTCGTGGCATTGTAAAAAATTATTGATTGCGAAGAACAGAATTTGAAAACTTCATTTCTCACCGATGCTCCGTGAATAAAATTGGTATCGAATATTTGTTTGTGCCAAAATTTTACGGGGGCTCGAAGGGGATGGGGTGTCTGTATAGTCAGTGAGCCCAACTGTCTGCTTGGCAATGTGGGCTGTTCGATCCTGACTTAGTCCAGAGGGAGATGTGGTTTGAACATTTCTTTTTTCTCTTTTTACTTTATGGGCTTGCTCTCAAATCCTACTCTAGACGTCATGTCTTGGCTGAGTCTGCCTTGCTCGTATTGTTGTCAGAAAGAATACACAGCGACTTCTCTCCTCGGGGGTGACGTAAACAAGGCACTTACGATTTTTCTGAAGAAAGACAAACTATGTAGCAAATTCTGCGGGATGTGGCAGGTTCTGCTTGTGTCAGGTTCTTGTAGATTTTATTCCGTACCTATTTAGTTTTTGTCTTGGAAATATTAACATCTGCATAAGTCGATGTGTTTGTAATATGTCACTGTTCTAGGAGAGACCTGAATAGAAAAACAAGGATTGTTTAACTTTTAAAGGAATTCAATAGGGGCAGCTTTCTTGTAAAATTACTGGTCGATGTTTGACCAACGTGGTTTGAAATAAATAGTTTTCTGAAAAATAATGTGTGGATTCCATGAAGCGTCCATATCTTAAATGAAATGTAGACGACTTAACGACGGCTACACTAGATATGGTTCAGGAGATCCGTCTCTGTCTGCCATTCGGTAACATTTGTAGATTTGTAGGCTATAGAGCTATGAAAATCAGCACGGACGAAGTAAAACATCATTTTCAAGTGCTTTTATGTATGTTCTGTGAGAACGATGAAACTTGGACTGGATTTAGCACAGAACTTGCCCAGTCTGTCATGACACATACGCTGGTGAATGAGTTATTGTGCCAGAGGAAAGCGAAGCTACATTTATTACAGCTCGATGAAACCTAAATGCCTCGAGTCCGGTGTCAGCACCAAATCCCAGCATATCATTGTGTGGCTGCTGTCGTAGACAATAGATCGGGAACAAAGAGATTAGGAGGTGTTCGTAGCCAGGCGCACCCCGGGTACCTGCCGGCGAATCTGACCGATGATTTGATTGTGTTCCTTATGAAAATAGTACACATTCAGGCCCAGCTCAAGCCGTCAGCTCGTTAACTCGATACGTCTTGCTTAGAGTAAATTGTTTGAACTTGGAGTTAGGCCATGGAAATCTCAGGCCCAAGGGCTAGAACAGGATTTTTTTCCTCATAGATCAAAACGTGTGAAGTGGGGATAGTGGGGAATGAGGATGGGTGAGGCGGGGTCAAGGAGCTCCTGGAATTGGTCCTTTATAATGGCTGTCGCGTCCATGCTGGTTGAAAACGTGTAGTTGTTTTTTTCTTTCTTTTTGCTGGAGTCAGTGACGGGTTTGTGGATAATGTGTGTGTCATGCTGTCGCTGTGATGTAACGTTCTAGTGTTGTGCATTCAATCTCTGTCCATTGCAGATGGTCATTTGTTTGCTTCAAGCATGCGACAGTGTTTGGTCGCGGTGCACGACATGTTTGAATGCATCTTTCCGTATTCCTTGGTCTGTGACACAGGAGTTTGAGCTGTCAAAATTGTTGAGCTTAAGCCGGAAAGTCGCTGTTTGTTGATGTACTGACTTATTGGTGTGATTGGTTTATTTGACTCTTGACACGGTTTATAAATAGAGGATATATTTACGTACTTTCCTGATTATTTAAAAAAAAATTGCAGATGCCACATATTTTGTTCGAGCTTTAATGTTTGGTGGGTGTTTATTTTCCTTTGAGAATGAAGCTGTAAGAAATCTGGGTCTATGAATATTTTCTGTCTCTGCTTTGCTCAATGTTTCGTGGTTCAGGATTCCAAATGCGGTATTTT